>JAGDQP010007650.1:0-66329 GCA_022664845.1 Lepisma saccharinum | reverse complement strand
TACTTTATAACTTTATATTTGTAGTTGTTTTTAAGAATTTCAAAAATACTTTCGTAATACTCTCAATGATTTTATTTGCGAAAATCATAAACAGTTAATTCGTAGAAATCTATGTGACTTGGTTTGACTTGTGTATTCCTTTTCCGACGGTGTCAACAAAAGCAGGTGAGTGCATATGATTTGACATTTTAAAAGCGTATGAGGTAGTCAGCCAACGTCTCCCTCCTATGACTACTTATTTCACGCTAGTGTTGCTAGAAGTGCTTGCGTGAATTATTTGCAATGGAATGACAAGCAAAAGCAGTACATACGGCAAAACAGTCGAAAAAGATTATTATTTTAATTATCTGAAATGCAAGAACAACGCATAAATTTTAACAATAGAAACCCTGTTGTAACGATATACTTTGAGACATTATAGACAACGAAAGACAATATGTTCACTGACTCTTGTCACTTTGGATTTTACTCTCCCAAGACACACGTAAGCTTTGGACTGATGACTGACAGTAAAGGTCTAAATTCCGATTTAAACTCTGACATTATTTCCGATTGACGTGTACAAAAGCACCATATACGGTGAACGTCGGACGTGCGCGTAGCCACAGCCATAATTAAGTGCACTTTGGAAAATTATGTTATTTAAAAAAACGCTTCAAACTTTGTGTGTGAGATTTCACGTGAATATCAGTAAGGAAGCAATCTACTGAGATAAATACATTTGAACTAAAACTTGCGTCCCAGAACAAAGTAATACTCGCAGATTTGAGCGCTAAAGAGTGACATTTTCTTCCTTAAATTTTGGCAAAATGATAGTAGTCTGGAACGACAATATATAATCTATAGTTGAGGTCTACTATAAGCTGTTGTTTGCTGCATTTTCGTAGTAAGTGATGAATGGGTTAATTAAAACAACAATTGAAAAATGCATGTTATGAAACTTGGCGGCCATATTGCCATTCTTTTGTTAATCGTATCGATGTATAACTTCACCAAATTATATACTTTATTATGGTCTATCAATTTCTGAACACTGATGCTAGGTTAGGTATCAGACGACCTTAAAGCTATGAATTATAATGAAGAAAATATGTCAGGAATAGATGATAGGGGAAGAATCTGAAATAGTATTACAAAATAATTTCTTAGGATACTAAATACTATAGGGCGTCGTAGGAGTCTCTCCTCCACTTGACAGTTCAAGGGTTAAGTAGTTTTCATTATGTATGGTTTAATTTTTATAATGAAGTTCTTACCCTTAAAAATTCTCAGATTAATACATTTTATACTAACATGTAAGAAACTTATTTTTCTCTTCAGCTGTAATGATTGGAAGTGGAGACGCGTGGTGGGCGCGTAGAAAGCTCTGTGTGCAGACACTGAAAGAACTGGGCTTTGGAAAGAATAGTATGGAATCCATCATTAAAGAAGAATGTAATAATTTCATTTCAAGTTTACGAAAAAGATCTTTGGAAGCGAGAACGATGGGAGTTCAGATGGATCATGTTTTTCACGCTCCTGTTATTAATTCATTATGGAAAATCATCGTAGGACATACGGTTGCTTACGACGATCCGTTCTTTCTGGAGCTCGTTGATACTATCCAAGATTACGAACAAGCGATAACGAAATCAGCATTTATATTGAATTCCTTTCCTTCGCTTCGTTTCATTGCACCTACATTCACAGGATATACACAACAATTAAAAGGAAAAGCTTATGTTGATGGTTATATAAAGGTAAGCTATAGTGCCTTTATATATTAGTAATGTGCTTGTATAATATCTGTAATGATATGTTAGCGTAATTTTAAATCTTTGAATACACTTTTACCCAATCGCGCCACCGTAGCCCAGTTGTAGGGCATTCAGAAGGTCGTGGGTTCGATCTCAGTGGCCGACCATCCGGACTGAGGTTTCATCAGGCCTCAGTCACATCAGGTAAATGTTGGGATATCACTTTCAACGTATGGCCTGGTTGACACATTCCTCCATACTTTTCTCTCCTGTATTCCGTCCTGAGCCTTAGATGCCTAAAGGTCATAAACAAAATTCAAATTCACGTTCTTAGCCACTGTAACGTTAGCAACATTATAAGAGGTAATATATACGACTTATTGTTTTAGTTTCATTGCTAAGATATTTATTTTAAAACTTCATGAATGAATTGATCTGAAATATTTTGTTTATTAGTACCAAAATTTTCATTATCACATCAAAACAGAAATTAGTATTTTTAAGAGTATGCAATTTGAATTGCCGTCACTCGTTGGTGTCACAAAAGTTGGTGTCACATTCTCTCAGATTTTCATCTATCCAGTTAACAAGAAAAAATGAATTAGACCTGCTTGGAATAATACTAGAACACAAAGTAAAAATATATACTTAAAAAAAGCTGAGATCAACACATAATAAGAGACAATTGTAGTGTAAAAACAAATATTTTGTTGAAAATATTCCGATTCTTTACGAAATAACGTTGAAAATAACTATCTCACGACTGGTATTAATTTTCTTTTGAAATACTACAAGGTTCACATGCTTAACGGTATAAAATGTTTTCTAATAAGAACGATCTGATTTGACAATGCAATAAATTAAAATCTATTTCCGATACAGCCAAACTTTTATAATATTTTGAAGCATTGTTCATGACATTATGTTTTGAATAACACATTATTTAACTGTCCACCTCGACTTCATGGACACGGGCGAATTCGATAAAACAAATTGATTACTTTGTGCAATAACTCAAGCCTAATGTCACGAATGCAGCGTTAGATATTCAATCTTAATTCATCAAGAGTTCGTGGTTACTGTTCATAGGCTCTAGATTTCTAATATCCCCACAAGAAGTAATCTATCGGACTTGAATCACAACCTCTTACAGGCCACCTAACATAATCATTTCGGAAAATTATCCTTTCACCAAACCTTTCTTGCAGTACGTCGATAGTGGCATGAGCATTGAGACAGGTGGTGCCGTCTTCTTTTTGGAACCGCATTTCCTCCAAATTGATTTTATCTAAATTTGGACACAGAAGTCTGTTAACATCAATCGGTACAGCCCACTAGTTATTGTAACTGCATGTGCTACCTAGATTTTAAAAAAAATCCAATGATGTCAGCATGCCATAAACAGCACCATAGAGTGACCTTTTGCTAATGAAAGTGCTTCTCGTGAATTTGTATGGGTGCTTTCATACCAAAAACGACAATTTTGTTTGTTAACGTATCCACTTAACCAGAAATGAACTTCGTGGTTTTCTCTCAACTTACAGCATTAATTAAAACTTATTTCCCGACGTCATAGAATGATGAACCTTTTCACACTGACGTACGTCGGGTGCTAATACTGTATTCCATTGTTACTTTCATATATGTCTTTATATTCATATATTTTAAAGCATATTATAATATTATTTTAAAATGTGGACTCCTTTATCATAAAATAAATACTAACCTGAAATGACGTTGTGATTGACTGGTTCATAACAGTTTAGGATTTGGTCCACAAAATATTAACTTGAAAATATGTACCCAAACAACGAAATGTCTGGATCAAGCAATAAAAATACTTTTAAATACATACTTTTCTTAAACAAGTCGTAGTAGAAAGTAGACAAAAATGTGTTTATTCACGACTAAAAAGAAAACCTTGGGAGCGCTCTCATAAACAAGTTACTTCATAAATTCTTGAAATGTCGCGCCCAATGCTTTTCTGTTCACTCATCCATAAGCAAAATATTTTTTTACCTTTTACTACAAAATGTTTAAGAAAATTATGTCTAAAAGTGTATTATTCTTTTATATTCCTTTAAATTTACATTTGTAATTTTCAGTTTTTTTTCATGCGGTGGCTCGGTGGTAGGGCAGTTACCTCTGGTACGTGCGTTCCCCAATTCAATACCTGCTCGTGTCCTATGAGGTTCGTGGTGGACGAACACTGTGTGTTTCTCAGGGTTCTGCCGTTTCTTTCCACTTTCTTCATTACACCAATTCTTCCACCATCCCCCACCCGACCTAAACCATAGTTGTCTAAAGGCCCTAGAAATAAGTTAAAAAACTAGTTATTTTATTTACGTGTACGTTTGGGGATGTTCGTAGGATATTACTCTACACCTTGTCATGAAGTATCCCCATAACTGAAGTAGCCTTGTGCATTAACCAATTATTCAGATAAGTCTCCAGAAAAGTGATTTAATTATTCTGCCTAAAAGGGATTGAAATGTGTATGGAGAGATATTTGCATACGCATATTTCAAGCATACCTGTCATTTAGACGAAAGATATTCAATTTTTGTAATAGTGTTTTTAATTTACTTTATGTGTATGTACTAATAAGAATTATTTTCCTGTCTATTGGTACCAGAAATATATTTCTCTTTTTTTTATTATTATTTTTGAAAGACCAACTAAAGAAAGGACTTATTTTTTCTTCTTAGACATTGACTTGCCCTTGAAAGGAATCATGGGAGACGTAGACAGTCGCGATATCCTCTCTTTGTTGGTTGCGTAAGTTCGCTGGGATTGGCGAAAAATTCTTGAATTTTTCGCGGGCTAGAAAGAACGCTTGGAAAGTTGTATTTATGTGTTTTTTGAAGGGCGAGTTCCCGCTCGCTTAGCGGACGCTTACTTTATTTCTTTTCGGTTGGATGAGAGTGATATATATATCAGTAGGAACTGCGAGAATCGTCATTATCAGTCAGTTATTATCATTGCGTCAGCCGGTCCTTAATGTTCCTAACTCAGTTTTCGTACGATTCGTGTAGTAGTCACGCTTCTGGTAGTTGGTTCGAGATGTAGAAGAACGTGTTAAGGTCAGAATGGAGTATGACGTTCAGATTCTTGCTTGGCATAAGTATGCATGTAAGAGTAAGAAATAGCTATCAGTAATTGTCCCACAGAGCTAGTGATGGGCAAGGCAATGTTTCGTTCTGAGAACCTTCACAAGGAGACGATGGGTAATTACCGATTTTTTTTTTCTTTTGTTGTTATTTGTATTTTCTGTTTAGGTAACGCACATGTTGAGATATTGGGTTGGACGTTTCCTGTTTGTTTATTTGTACTTTCATTTAACAACGGCTTGTTTAAAAGAATTTTGAATGACAGAATTTTCGTTTGAATTAGAACGGAGGTTATTGCTGATAATATATGTCATCCCCACAGCGACGAACGGCCCGAAGAAAAGGACTGCAGAGCTTTACACTCTGCTGGGAGGAGTCCTTGGTTAAAGCCCCGAGTCCGCTAAGTTGTGAAATTTTCTCGAGTTCGATTTTTTGCAGTGGGAATAACGGAATCACGCGTAACTGTAATCTCGTTTTGGTAGCGGATAGGATACGTTAATCAAGCAGCATCGTCGGCAAAGTAATTAAGAAACCGTAATTCAAATTGCGTTTCTTACCCTGCACTTAGAAGAGTCGAAATATTTAATACAATGTCTGAGAGTCGTCACCCCCTGCCAACTTATTTTGCCTATTTCCCCAGACTCTACACAGAAGTTTTGAAGAGTTAAAATATACGTTAGGAGTAGAAATGTGTAGTTTTCCCGATCTTCTGTCATCTAACCTTCATGTAAAATTCATGAGGGGCTGTTACGTCTAAAGGAGTTTGAATAATCAAACTGGGTGTCGTTTGTTACGACGACCATACCCAGAATGGATAAGGACTGCAGTGTTTACTCGCACTGCAAGGAGAAGTACTCGGTTCGATTCCCATCGGCAGAGTTACACGAGATTGCACAAAGTTTCTGGGAAGGGTCGTGTTTTTTAATAACAAAGTCGAGGCGAAAGAAATTCAACAGCAGGGCTTGTAAATTAAAATTTCAAACTATGGTGACAAAAAAGAGAACGATTCGTTAACTAAATTCTTCGTGCTTTGTAAATAAAATTTAGTTAATCGCTAAATAAATTCCTTTATTTAATATAATATCAGAGTAACATCAATAGTCCTCTAGGTAAGATAGGGAGTAGCAATGAGCTTTCAGTATATTCGCCATGCGTTTATTTAGTTGAATCAGAAGTCAACAAGAATATCAACCAAACCGCTACAAAACGAGAATATGCTTGTGGTTACCGTCAAGTGTTTTCCTGGTAAGGAATGTTGTTCAGCTTCATATTCTCTCTCTCGTTCCCGTTGGAATTACAGTCATGGGGGGTCGACATTATTTAACTTGCGCCCGAAGCTTTAAATTAGTTAGTTACTTGACTAGTGTCTCTCCTACTGCTTCAATTAACCCTCGCTGGACCAAGGGATGATTAAGAAACACAAAGACCTTTAGTTTTACTACGTTTGTAAAATAATTTGTACATGTATTGGACTGAGGGGTTTATTTTGGTCAAGATCAACTTGTTATGTCAAGCTTCAAAGCTGTTTACGATTCTAATTGTATCTAATAGTTTCTAAAACCTTTCGGGGTGGACATAAATTATACCCCTTGGTCTAACATGTTACAATAATTCGTAAAGCTTTTTCTCCTTTTTATTTGGCGGGTGGGGGGGGGTTGTGACTGGTACCTGCGTCGGGTTTCATTGAACGCAGACAATCGCCTATTTTCAATGAAAAGACAACATTTCAAGTAACAAGGCTTTGTTTGAGATTTGAAGTGAAAAGGGGATAATTATGTCATGAAAATTAAACTGCTGAACCTGGTAGAAAGGATCGCAATTGTTAATTACAGTGATTTGACGACATGGAAAATGATGCCAATGGTGGCATTTCATGAACTACTAAGGATGCTTATGCCACAAAGCGAGTTACACGATGATGCTCCCTACTATTATTTTCCATTGTATTTCATATTGTTTGAATTAATTCATTTACTTTTACGTATTACCAACAAATGAACATGACAAAGGATAACAAAATATCAATATATCTTCAAAAACTTTGACTGCAACAAATGAGAATTAAGGTCGAGGAAAGAGCTAAGATATAAATGGGCTTCAGGAACATGTAATAGCAATGGAAAGTATTTTGGTACTGATGATGAAGAAAACAAATGAGTGAGGAAAGCAAAGCATGACTAGGAAGGTGTTGTGTGTTCTGCAGAGAGTCCGGATGTACTACAGCTAGAACAAATAGCCTACTACACGCAGAAAACACCACAATTTGAGTGTTATGCAACTGAAATATCCAGTTTTCAGTTCTGTATAGATCTCTATTGTTGATTATACTTCCGTTTTCCTCTATCTCCTGAATTTCATGCTCTAAATATTTTTGTCTTCTGTTTCAAAAACCGTGCAGGTATACGCAGTGGTAATTGAGGACATCTTCAAATGTTAACAGTACTTTTTTGTCTGGAACCTTTATTTGATGCTTGCTTAATTACAGAATCTGTTACAAAAAGAAAGGACTGGACAAGGACAAGAGAATAAAGGAACATTTTTCCATAGCTTAATAAAGGCATCAAAAGAAGATTCGAGTATAACAGGTACAGGTATTAAGATAATCCTATTTCAAAATATTATTCATGTAACAAATTAGTTTTTTTAAATAATTTTAGCAACATATTTTCACTCCAACCTGTAACATATTTCGTCAATCTTTGGACTACCTCTATGAACAACCTATCAATTGTTTCGAACGCGAAAAATCTAATTCCATATCGTTATCATATAAAAATTGTTACCCTGTTAAATGGTGTAAAATACATCTTAAATATTAGTCACGACTGATGCATAATTGATATGTTGTGTGACACCCATAAATAATTTCGACGGAAAAAGAATCTTCACATCAATTTTCATCAATAACTTTAGATCATTTGATAACACCTACTTTCAACTTCGTTATTTGGAAATATCGTCCTATTTCATTACAAATCCACTACCTTCTTCAAAGCTTTAGGTAATTGATTCCTGTGAAATGAAGGATCCGGGGGAAAATAAAGGTAGCCCACACTGAGCATTAATGTGAGATTTTACGTTAGGAAAATTCATTCCGCAATGTGGACGTTTGAAGCTTCCCAGAAAGAAAACGCCAGTGGGCGGTCATTTGTTGTATTTAACTTGAGCATTATCCAAGGTCAGTACATATGAGCGTTATTATTCTATTTCTACTCAACTCATTTTTACAACAATGAGTTTTACCACTGTTTTTTTCCCCCGGACCCTTCAAATAACATAATGAAATTAAATGTAAATTGGGTTCCAAAGATTTTTTTCCTCAATCACGCCAGGAAATGTCGAGATTATACCTTCAACTTTGGTCATAGCAGACTCCTTCCCAAATCCTTTCCTCAGTCCTGTTCCGGCTCTGAGTAACAGATGACTGAAAATCATCAGGCTGTTTAATTTTATTGTTCAAACCTGCGTGTTCTGGCTTTAAACTGACTTATCACTTAATCATGAAGTTATACATGTGTCTCTGTAAAAAAAAATTGTGACTTAAGGCTTACTTGAATTAAATTAACTGGGCTTACAACTTAAAACATATTTTGGACACTCACTAAATATTCCTGTTTTCTTCATTTATGTTCCCTTATTCCGTTCATGCGTTTCATATCCCTTATTCAATATTAGCAAATAAACAAGTTAGAACAGCGATTTTACCAACAATCCAAAGGCTTCATAGCATTTTAGCCACATAAGCATTAATTTTTATTAAATTGGTTAGAAACACTTACTAATACAGTGCATAGATTCGGGAAAATCCACGGTATTTATATAGAATAATGTTAATACTAAGTTTAGCGCAGATGTCTGTAGCTGAATAGAAGTAATTTGAGTAATTGATTACTTTCACAAATTCGCTGGCAACACTGAACCACTACACAAATCAAGACTTTCCGTTCTGATACATTGTTTGCTATTGCATTTCACCCTTCCCCATGGCGGGACGTTAAATTTCAACTATTAGAGCATTTGGAGAAAATAGCCTGGGGTAAGCCCCGCTTCTTAGGAAACTTACCTCTCCATATGCACACAAACGTTCGTCATTATATTTCATCGTTTCCGTTAGAGAAACGCTTCTTATTAACTATTGGCACATTTTCATGTAAATATACGAGGGGTCAAGCCCCCGACCGCCCCCCCCCAAACATCTTAGTTTTGTTCCTGCACATACACTTCGACTACTTTACGAACAACGCTTGATTCATGACGTACACTGTATGGTTCATGAGATTTATTTTTTGCTTGGGCTGGTAACACTGAAAACGTGGTTCGTGGATAGCGTGAATATCCGTAGTATGTTTCTATTGGGTCAAACAATCTCTATGCTAAGTTTAATGCTGCTATGTCTAATAAAATGGAAGCTATTTTAAAAAAGTAAATTTTATAGAAAATAGGCTAGCAACACCGGTAAAAGGGTTGCTTGGCAATGTAGACCCTCTCAGCCATTTTATACTTTGTCGAATAATGTTTATGTCAAGTTTGGCGCAGCTAGGTATAACTGAATGCAAGCAATTTGAATAATTAGTTCTTAAGATATTTTTCAGTAAATGGGTTGGCAATACTGAGCTACCGCACTAATCTGGACGGTTCCAGGGGCCCTGGCCTAGTTTGGTCAAGCCTTTTCGAAGGACATCGCAAGCATTTATCTACACTTGATACCTCCTGACATTTAATTTCTGAACACGGACAGCACACAGAGCAATGAAAATAGAGTATTGCTGATATGGCAGTACTTGTTGAGTTTCAGGGCCCGGATTCAGCTACGCATTTAAAAATATATGAAGAAGGCTTCTTTCAGCAACGAACAAATCGGTGCCTTCACAAATGGCCTTATGAATGCCATTTCTGCTACGGTTCTTCTTGTAGCAAATAGCCATAATCGTTATAATATAAGGACTATTGTGTAACATCCTTGTTGGAGATATTTATATGCTACTAAGAGTGTACAGATTGGTAAATTATAGTACCGAAAATCTTGAAGAGGTGTAGGGTATGTAAAATGGGAAAACGTGTTATCAGCGGAGTGGGAATTTCGCTACGGAACCGAAATTCAGACTGCCAAAGCCTGGGAAAATGAGATTTAAAACTTCAAATTTCCAATGCTACTTCTGGTAGAACTGATGGTACCGTTAAACAAATGAAGCTTCTAGCCAAAAAATCCGTATTATAAAATTGTGCAGTATGGGCACAGCATATTCCTCACAGAAAGCAATTGGTTCCCGAATTTGTATGAAGTAGATTGGTATGTCGAAATAAAACATCTTAAGGTATGTAAAGTATGTAAACACGGTCATCCAACAGCACAATGTTGCCTATTCAAACAAATATGGCCAAAAGTAAACAAAAAGTAACTAGGAAGGAATTTTTCATGTTGGGTTGGTTGCAGTACATCTGTAATGGCCACAATTTAATTATTAAAGTGTTTATTTCCTGTCCCAGAATAGGACTCGCAAAGCTAGCTATGTTCGATTGGCATCGATTATGTTACTGAGACAATAAACGACCCACGTGTTGAAAGTTGAATAAAAACTTTAAATTGAAGCAGATCAGAATCAAATAAAATGGAATCAACAACTGAAAGTACGTCAAAATAAAAAAAGTTGCGAAATAATTTATAAAATATAAATTATTAGTGAAATAATAATTATAGGTTTTCATTCATTGAAAGTGTTAAAATATGATATATTATTATGAATAAGCTATGTTGTTCCGCTGTAAGACTTATTGTAAGTTAGAGTCAATTAAATGTTCGTCTATATAACACAAAATCTGCCCGAAGTTGACCATGTTCTTTATTGCGTTGTTTCAAAATGACGGACCCAAAATTCCGTTTTCTATACAGTTTGAGCTAGAGCTACGAAAATTTTTCACAAATGTGTATTTTCACGAGTAGTTTACGAAATATTACATGTTGAAAAACTTGCCATCTTGAATTTAAAATCGCCTCCCGAAATCCAACCAGGAATCATTTATAAAAAGCAACAATATCATATTTCATTAAAAACATTTATCGTTTAAGTATATGTTATGTTAAAATGTTATTAAAGGGGTTTAATTTTGCAACTCCGACTTCAAATTCATAATCAGCTACTGAAGAAAACAATGAACATAACATTCATCTTGATTGTAACATGATATACAGGCTGTTTCACGAATAGAGGTTGCCAATAGGGTATGAAGCAGGTTACATTTAGCAACTCTGACTTCAGATTCCTAATCTCCGACCCCAAAAAACACCGAGTACAGATTTTGAGATCACTTTGAGATCATTCATTCATTTTTCCACACTTGTGGCAATGCTCTGGAATGCAGGGAATTTTGCAACCCGGTAACTAGGATCTATTTCCTTATTTTTCTGGTGTAGTATCATTCTCGAATTTAGTCTGTGAATTTTGTTAAATGCTGTATATATTTTCACATAGGTCTATGAGAAATGAGAACTGAAGAAGCTGTTACGTTTTTTCATGATATCATGTCCTTTCTTTTCCTTTGGAATTTGGTGTGGCTCGCTTATTTACTTCAGTACTTCGTACGGTCTTTATCTATATTAGTTATGCATTTATTTAAACTTGTGCTTTCTCGTTTTCATAATTGATTGCTTTATCTGCATTAAAAGGATGGTCTTCGTTTAGTTTAAATGTAATCTATTCTCTAAATTTCTTATTTTTATGTTACTATCTGCATTATTTGTTAGTCTATTACAAACAGTTTTCAAAAGCTCTGATCTTTTAATAAATTTTATTATAATTCCGGTCATTCTGGCAGATATTTCACTAGTGTTTATTTTCTGACTGACACCAGCAAATGGCCGTGTAGTAAATTATAGTTCGGCAATGGATGACTTCCATCTAACATGATATTCCCTACTCTATCCCGGTTTGAGCCATCTGTCTGGCTACAACTATAAAAGATGCTTTTTATTTATATCTGTTTCTTTCCTGCAATCTTCAAATGACCCTGTCACATCTAAAGGATACTGACATGTCTTTCTTAATCTGCTAAAAATGAAACTTTTACTGTTCAGAACAAGAATACTATATTTTCCAAAAACCTATTCGCTGCATTAAAGGTATTCCAGTATAAGATCAATATTTGGCAGATGAAAGATGTTATTTTATTTTAGTGTTTAGAAACAGCATCTTTTAGTTATCCTTTAAGCATCCTTTCACGAATTGCTTTCTTTAACTGTAAATTTTTAATGAGAATTTCAGATTTGAAAATGCATAGTAAAGCAGATACAGGTATTGTATTACAGGTAAACCTTACGATTTTACGCTAAAGGCCTAATTAAGCACATTACTTAGGATAAGATATTTTCTCTCTTAGTCGCTCTTTTTGAAGAAAATTCTGCATTAGAAAAAGACAATCTAACAGAAGCTTCATCACTCCATCATATGGGAATTCTTTTCTTCCGCAAAAACTGTAATTCAATTTTAAAATCAAGAAATGCCACCATGACAGATAAATACGGAAATCCCATAACACTTGTGCAAGGTAATTCGTCTACTATTCTGCATTCGATTTCCATTTCTTCTCACGCGACACTAACTTTATCTGTAGTTACCTCCTTGGTGTTATTAGTTTCCAAATGCAGAATTGATTTCAATTAATTGTATTTCCAAAATTATAAAAAAAACACCCATGCTCATTCACAAACTTCCTACTTATCACGTTAAGGGAGCATCCCGAGTCCATACAAATTGTCAAAGGAATATCAAGAACTCTACCTTTCACAAAACCAGCAACTGCATTCTCCAAAGGAGATGGAATCGCATTCGCTGAACTCGACGCAATCTCAGAAGCTGATTCATTTCAAAGTCTAATTGTATTGACAGATTTCTGATTTTGACTAAATATAATTTTCTTCTTTTGAATTTGTTTACTATCGAAATTCCCATTCAAACATATTTGATTTCGATTTTTCGAAATACCTTCAGAACTTGTGGATCTCGGAAACAAAACCTGTCTTTATTTACGAAGTTTACTCTTTGAAAAACTCCTTGACTGATTACAAACGTTTGATTTGTATACTACTCATCCTTATTACCTGTACAGACCTAAAATGACTTTACTTCAACCTACATGTCAATAATTGAATTCGGGAGCCTATCTCGAAAACAATTAAACACATTTGATGTATTCATAGCATTAATAATTATCTCGAATAAATGAGTTTCTGAATCAACACATTAAAGATCTGAAGCTGAAATAGTAATTGAGTCAATAAATTCAACAAATATTTTCCTTCAAACTTATTTTCCGGTAAACATATTAACTAGTTAGCTCTTGTTGAACTATTTTCGAAATAAATCGATTTTTGAGCAACAAGTGTCTTTCGCTCTAAGTCAATTTACCATTATAACAATATTGATAAAGAGCGCCAGTTGATTTAATCAACAATTTACTAAGAATACAGTTAAATGAAACTCCAGATGTTTTTACCAGTTCTTCTATGGGTATCAACATTTTGATAACATATGCACTATCCGAACCTGTAAATTCAGATTAACGAAACCTTTCTTTTAACATTTTCGAATTGTTAGAAATTTCATATTTTGCTTCATACATTGCTGGTACATTGCGAATTCCAGAACCAAAATTAAATATTTCGGGTAGACCAATTGATACATCAAGGACTCTAATATCCAGCCTATTTCTGCATTGATTCTCCAATGAAATATTTTGAAAATTATTTATATTTTGAAACAATTCTCTCCTATCAACATTTGGAAAAGGTGCCGATCCTAAATTCCTACCATGCGGTCTACTAAATAGATTCGCACGAGGAACATTCCTGTTTCCAAACAGATTGTTCTGAATTCTATCTTTGTTGACATTTGCATATCTGCTATTATTCAACCTATTTGTACGCAAACCTGGGTATACAGAACTAACTTGTGGTCTGAGTCAAAATTACGCTCAGGGTCATATTCATGATTATGATCTGCATTTAATCTATTAATTCCAATTCGACTATTTGCTGGAGGTGTTAGTGACTCCTGAAAGATTTAGCAAACTGAACCGAGAATCTACAACAGATATTCGATCAATGTTTACATTCGCACCCTGTGCTACATCTGCTTCAACAAATCACGTTTGATCAAAAGTTATATAATTGTAACCTGTTGGCGGTTTACTAACCAAACTCTCATTGTCACTAAAACATTAAATTAGACATGTTGTCAAAATATAACAAATCAAAAAAAATACGCGTACTGAATACTTACAACTACTCAGCACTCAGCTTCATAGACTCCAACCATGAAATCCAAAAGGGAAGAAAAGTGATGATGTTTACGAATCCAAAATATTCGATACAATGTCTAAGCAACGCGCATTAAAACAACCGCACGAAATTTGAACTAATTGCAATAAAGTCAAATTGCGTTGTTCACAATTTTTTTAATCCAAATATTCTTCACTTAAGAATAAATACAAATCGCTATAATCTGTTTTAGCTATTACTTATTTCGATTACTCATTTCCATTACGGTGCTAATCTTTTGTAGCCCTCCCACTTTTTGATCTGTAGTACAAAAAAATCAATCCTGCCAACAGAAATTTAGCGTGGAGGCCATCGAGTATGTACGTTAGTTCAATCGAATCAGATCGCCCGCTTCTAGAAAAATTCCAGAGCAGACTTCTCGCCAGGTTCAAACTTTAGAACAAAAATAAATATATCGAATATATTACAGTTTTATTAATGAAGGTACAAATCCACAATTAAGTGGCCTTCAAATTACAATAATGATTCTGAAGCGAATCAGAATAGATTTCAGAAGAAGAATACACAATGAAGGTCTTAGATAATGTCAATTGAACTGAATCAAAATTAGTTAAAAATATTTGCAATAATGAATGTACAATCAAAATCGAATAAAGGATTAATAAACAAATTGTATTTTATTAAAAAAAACAATGAATGTTGTCTTCTTTGGAAAATTTAGGAATATAAGAAATATATCGAATTGCAATGTAATCCCAAACGTATTATCGAAAAACGCAATCAACAATATCAAGATCCACTTAAAATTTGTCGACATCAACTTTGAAAAGTTTATCAAAAATAATTGTACACTCTCTTCACTCAAACAATTAAATTAAATTGAACTCTTCCCTTGGTGTCGTTGAAAAAATACAGTAAGAAGACATAGACCATACCTTTCACCATTTTATGAAATTCCTTCCAAAATAAATTGAATTCGAATCTTCTTAATTTTCATGACTAGCTAATTTATATTTATGCAAATTAGTTACAAAGACGAATTGCTCTATTCAAAGAATACACCGGTTTATTTTTTGACTAGTTTTGTACTTTACTAGTAAAGATAAAAATAATAAATTAAATAGATAATTTCTAATTTTAGTTAGTTTATTCTAATGAAAGTATAACTCCATTTATTTATTTAAATATATAATTCCATTTAAATTTATATTCTAATTAATGTTTATATGACTTTAATTTTAAGTGAAAATTACTAAGTTTAAACATAATACTTGTTTAAAAAGACTATTTTAACTTCCTAATTTAAAATTTCACTTTAGAATTTTATTAAAGTAAAGTTACGTAGATTAATTTATTTATACTTATTTAATTTGTATTAAATCTAATAACTACATTAGCCTCTTGTTACCTCCTAAAAGTTTTTACTCACATTCATACTCGTTTAATGTAATTAAAAACGTTATTAATTAGTTACTTCAAGTATTTAATTCAGAATAATATTTTGTACACACTTACAAAACTTCTAATGCACTTATTTAAAGTCACTGGCTTTACTTTTAGGCAAAAACTGTAAAAGAATTTACGTTCCCACTTTTCCCTTTTAGATCAAGAGTGAAAAGAACAAGTGATGTGATTTAGTTTTGACACGATTTATTCCGAATGTATCACACATATACACAGATATCCTTATCAAAGCTCACCCTTCTTCCTTATTTAGCGTAATTTAACTCATATTATTTTAGCGTTTAACTTCAATAAAACTCCCTGATTTTTATCTTGCACTGCTTCGAAGAACAAATTGAAGTTGTAGGAAAAGCCCATTAAAAAACTTCATAGACAATATAAATGATATAGACAGCGAAGCCATCCATCGAACGAAAATTTAGAACACTTTCCCAATGAATAAAATTAGATTTCACCGAAATTAATCTAAAAGAATATATATTTCGAACTACACAAATATCCATTAACAAGGAAGCACCAAGCCATGAGCGAAAGCCACGCCATATAAAAAAGAGAGGGGCTTAACGAACAACTCGAACAGACGATTTGAACCATTAGCATCATAACGATTACTCCTCTCTCACTCCTCCAGCAAGAATCCAGGAAACAAATGACAAACGAAATCACTTCAGCACTGCAGATTAGCAAGAACAGAGTCCGATAATTCTCGTATTTCTTCGCAAAAAAATATCTGCAATGTTGAAGACATATATTCATAGTTCCAATTGATTTTTGTTCCTTATTTCTGGCTTTATAAAATTCTAGTTGTTGCCATTTTATAAGAAATAGATACAAATACATAAATAGTAGTGAATGCCATATCGACCGCTACAATGGTCTGGTGTCAGTGATATCATCGAAAATGTGAATCTTTTTGAACCGCCCTAGGAGATCCCAGGAAAGCCTACCGACTCTTTTTTTTCTGTTTCTTAGTACGGCAAAGAGCTTTCAAATGCAAGTTCAAGCATCCAAATCGGTCTTATAATTCGCTTGATCCGAAGCTAGCTGTATACATAGAGTGCTGCTAACAGGTTTATTTGTCATCGTCAATCGAAGGGCTACCGTTCTTCATGATATGAACTCGCACCCACACACATTTCCTGAACACAAGTTGGGCAAACCTGATATTGTTTAAAGTCACCTTTTCTATTGAGAAAATTATTCAGTAAATAGAAACCACGCTCATCACTATTATTTCATCTTTTTGAAGTTGTATTTAGTGGATCACTTAGAATGACGTTTCAGTTGATTTTTCCTCTGATGCAGGTGATGAATATGCTGATGATTCCTTTGCTGATTTATTATATTCTTTTATCTTAAATGAAGTTATTTTGGTGTTAAAATGTTTATCAGATGTCAGATGTTGGGTAGTTTTTTGAATTTGAAATCTATTGTTTTTTTAAACACAGCATATTTAAAAATTGGAAAAACGTTCTGTCTAAAGCCTGCAGGATGTGATAGCTATGTGGAGGCAATTCAACTATTTCGATGCTATTTTCTCTATAAAATTCGAGGGACTTTAAACTTACATAAGTATCAAGAACCAGGACAACCTTTCCGTCTGCTTTGAACTTGAAGAAATATTTAAACCATATCAAAATCCCAGAATCAATTATGTGACCCTCAGATCCAACGGGTAAATGATCCTTAAATGCTGGTATGATTTCATTGCTTTTACAAGTCACTAAATATGTTTGCTTTGCAATGTACATTCTCCAGTTACGTTATCGAAATTTTACTGTCCTATCGAAAATATACCTATCTGCTACAACAAAATTATACCGTACGTAGCACTTTCGGAAGCACCATCCAGGTTCAAAAATGCATCAGTAGATGGTGATACTAGCAAACATGACGTTTAAATAAACACAGAAGAGTCGCCTGATTCCCGGCTATCTCACTTGCCACACAATACAAGCAAAGAACAATAATCTAAATAACAAACAAAATTATAAAACGTCAAGAAACACAAAGAACATAATTAACTTCAAGAGATTATAAATTATCTGAAACCAACTGCTTTTGAAACTAACTGCAATGTTTAAACCACAGCAAAGCCAATACGTCTGATTTCCACTTCCACGTTAACTACACGGGTGTGAACATTACTAAGTGATATAACACTATTTTTATGTAGTGCTATCGAAATCTTATCACTTTACCACTCATTAAGAAATACACACATACGCTCGTACGGAATTTTTTCCTTTCCGAACTATATCGTATTATTCATGGTTCACAATGGGTTATTTTGGAAATAGAAACTATTACAATTCACCGCTCTCATATAATTCAATCGTAAATACATGCACATGGTTTTATATATATCAATGGCTAGCAAATGTAAAGTAGACGTCGTAAAATATTTAGGTAACTAGAAGACCCAATATCTTGCGGGACACTAACAAATTCTAGGAATAACCAAATTGAGAAAAATGATGTAAAATGTAGCTTCGAAGAAATGTCTCTTCTCGACGATACGGACCTAATAGCCTCTGTACAATTGCTGCAGACTATACTAGAGATAATTTGCTGGACTCATGCATAAAGAACGTGTTGGTACGTTGACGTCTTGCTTTGGTTAGTGGGAACGCTGTCCAGTGTCCAAGAAGCTCTTGTTCCAGGGCGTCGGGAAGGAAATTAAACATAGATGCAGACTTCAGAGGTATCAGGATAGGAAAACACTTTTGTGAGACTTTATCCAGCTCGTTTAGCACCAGAACAGAAAGACTCAAGAGAGTATTGTCCTGAGGCAAAGCACTGAGCCACAACAGTTCAGGGCACTTTACACGCATTGACTTACGTAGAAGACACATCATTTCTCCATACATTCCTGTGTTCGGTAAGCAACCTCGGGGATTACTATCACGTGCACAGTACCAAAATAGTTGAAACCCCCTTTCAACACGAAATGCTTTGAACTGTTCTGGCGACGGCGTTTGCTGTGTAGAGATAGCGACAGCAGCTTTCAGATTGCTTATTGTCACTTCAGTTGCGGATCGTAGAGGACTCACCAGGTTTAATCACTTGTGATCATGCCTTGCAGGAATGGCGGTTCATTTTACGTATTGCCAATGAGGTATCCGCAAACTTATCTTATATTGATTACGGTCGTCCGTTAGGGAGTTCAGCATGACCTAATGACTGTTTACGTCATACTTGTCATATTAAATTTTTGTCAGACTAAAATGGCAGCTAGCATGGGTGACATCTACTGTTGGTGTATAGTCTTTAACGATTTACAAAACATTGTTACGAACGACATGTATTTTCATATCTTTTCTCACTGGCGTCAGCAGATATGCATGTCTTCCTCGGCCCAATGTATACTTTCTGGGAACAATCCTTTTCACTTAGGGGTCTCAATTATAAGGTTTTCATGTCTTCATTCCCACTCACTTCTTAAATCATCTGCACAAACTGCCTAAATTACCCGTCCGGAGTCCACCGTCTCATGTATCTGAAAAGTCACTACGTGTCGCTATGTGTAGCCCTGCTGTTGCCACCGTGTGATATTATAGGTGCGGAGCCCTTCCTAATAATCAGTAAGTTTTGACCTGTAAGGGTATGTTAACAAATTGATGAAAGTTGAATAATTAATACAAACGGAGTAAACAGAACAGTCTTATTAAGGAGTGAACTATGTATAGAAGTTTAGTCTAAAAGGGTTATTTTGTCCTCTATCTCGGGCTGACCGAGATTGTTGTTAGCAGTATTTTGTTATACTAGCAAACATATGTCTTCTTTATATATTTCTTCTTGCAGACGATTTTATTTGTGATGTTATCATGGAATTATTTCTCGCCGGAGTGGACACAGCAAGTATAAACTTAAGTTTCATTGTTCTCTATATGATACTGTATCCCGATATTCAACGCAAAATTCAAGAAGAAATTGACCAAGTAATTGGTAAACATAACACACCATGTCTTAGTCAAATGAATAGGTAAATAACTTAACATTTTTACTTTGTGAGTCATTTTCTTTTTTTCTATACCAAATTAAATAAATAATACAAATATACATTCGAGATAGATCACCTAACATTTCAAATTAATGATGTAATTTGACACTGTCCGTAAAACTATATGTATACATTTACATACAACGGTTGTTCATTAGAAAATTAAGTAACTTCAAGAGGTGAACATACAAACAATGGTACCCACTGTTTGAAGTACACTACAGAAGTACGTTCAGAATATCACAACTGGTCTGAATGTTGTAAAATGAGATGGTTAATATTGAATTTTGAGTGAATGACGAGAATAATACATTAAATAACGGTGGTGTGGACAACTGGCAGTATGTTTAGTTGCGTATTCATCATCCAATAGATGTGACATTTTTGCTTTGGAGCCAGTATCACTGCAGATATGTTATCAAGTGATATCATCATTTCAACTTAAGTGATCTAGAAATATTAGTTTGACCGCTCAACCTCTTTCAAAATCGTTTATTTAAAAAAAAAAATATTTGTAACTCCTATGTGTAACTAGTTTAAAACTGGTATTCTTTTATATTATGCCCAATGAGTGATTAATGATGGCCATTCTTGTATTGCATCGCATACCAAAATTTGTGTTTGCAGACGTTAACGGAAAATGTAATAACAGACTAGTTTCTCGTAGAACATTCAAATCAAAACCATTTCTTCCTTTAAAGTCTACTTGATATGTTTAGATCTCTGCATGAAATATCTGAAACGTATTCGAACTGCTCAAAATGGTACCCAATTATGATATTTTTAAAGATGAAAAGTACGATTTCCAAGGTGCTGTTTACATTTTTAAATATCGGTAGTTAAAAGAGCTACTTGTTAATTGTTGACCTAATAATTAACTCCTGTAGTCGGCAAAAGTTAACAGATAATAAACAAAGTTATATTTGAAATTTGTTTAAACTTTTGTGTTTGTTTCAAAGGATTTTTTCTACTTAAAATGTTAAAGTTGCCTCCTTAACAGTATTCCCGAGACACCCCTGTTTTCGAGTTTTCCCGTTTGTTTACAAATATCCCATTTAGTATTTCACTTTCGTTTGGAACAATTCTTAGGTATTCCCTCTGAGTTACAGCATGCAAAAAGTTCTGAAACCCCGTTACACCATGCAATTTTCGACCAGCAATTATGTGCACTAGCTGCCAAATAATATGAGCTATGGAAAATTGATTCCCCTACAAGTTGTTCCAAATTTAGCGCTTGTCTCCATTGAAAAAAATCAACTCATATTGCCAGTTAAAATATTGAAGTTGTCCCACCCCCCTCCCCGTAGAGGTATTCCCGATAAGCCACTGCTTTCAGAAGCATCACCACGTAATTCCGCACATGCACTTTGGTACTAAATTTTCTTTCAAAGATTTCTGTGCACTAGGATATGTTATGACCCTGTTACGGATTTCGTGAACCATCCAATATATATCCAGTATTATCCATATATATCCAATCATCGTATTTTGAAAGCCTGTCTGCACTCGTGCATCTCGGGAAAGAGAAGAAATATGAAAAATGCTGAAACAGAAATTCCAATATTGTGACCCAACTACTTTCCAGCTAAAAAAATCAATTTCTGGCAAACTTTTACGCTTCTGTTATATTCTTTAAACCTGAGCAAAAAGTTAAAAAAATGTTCGAACTTTGACCTATTGCCATTTTGAAAAGGCAAAATATGTGCATACAATGTATACTTTTCCTAGGCATTCTGGTAGTAATATATTTTCGAGAGCTCGGAGGAGAATTATTCACTCCAAATTTGTAAACCCGTTAGCTCGCCAAAATTCAGATCTGAAAGTTCAATTTTTTACCGTAGGATTTTCCTTGCATGCGATGGGAAACGTGTAAAGAGAGAAATTTTTTACTTGCTTTCTTAACTGAGATATTGGGCCTCCAATATTCATACCTAAACACGCACGAATATTACCGCACCTATTTTGCAAATCTGTAACTCAGTTCAAACTCAAATCTCAAATTTGAAATTTATACAGTACATTCTTATTATATACGTACATAACTTGAAAAATTAGATTTTCATCTAGTCTTTTACCAGAGATATTGGTAATCCAATGTTCATAGAACAAGAACTTAATGTATTTGATAATTCATTAAAAAAATGTATGAAACCATACATCAGCCTATATTCCTTCAATATAGCTTATATTCCTTCAAAAGTATATAGTACATTTTCCTTCAAAATATTATGTATGCAGTCAATATAGTTTAATATCTAATAATGTACAAGTTCAACCTTGATATTTAACCTTTTCCGTGCAAAGCAGCACATTGAAAGCCATATATTTTCTATTCAAAAAATCACATTTCGAAACAAATTTGAGCAGCTCGATTATGTTCCATGCTTTCCATGCTGAGAATTGAAATCATCAAGCAGAATTCAAAGAAACGAATGGTTTTTGTTTGAGTCTCCTATGATGAACCAGTCGGCAGATAGTACTGTTTCCGCAAATGTATGTAAACAACACAAAATTGGCCTTCATTACTCAGTTGATGTAGAAATAAATAAAAGAGTACCCATTTGAATTATCCACATATAGGATAACATCAACAACTAAGTTGTTTCTATAGTAGTAGTTTTTTTTTAGAAATAAAAATTGATTCCTACGGAGAGAAAAGTTATATTGACTTAATGTACTTAAGATTTATTATATTTTTCTTAACTTTAAACACAAAAGCAAGACCCGAAATTTTGTACAATTTTCACAATTCAATAGTGTGTTTACACTTTCAATCTATAACTCTCTTTTCCATCTACCTTCAAATTACATTTACTACAATAGTAATTATTCCTCACTTTTCATTTCGATTTGAGAAGTACAGTGTTTTCTCAAATTAATTTGATCTACCTCTTGTATCATTTATTTCCAAGTAGGACATCCGCTTATAAATAAATTAATTAAAGGTATTTTTTGTTCTGATAGTTGCGTAAAAAATAAGTGAACTGTAAATATAGCATGCGCCAACAAAATGCAATGGATTGGCTGGAGAGTGTTACTACGAAGTAGATCAGCTACCGTCAGTTTTGACGGATTGTTGAACGACAATAAAAAATCCGGGAATATGCAATATGACTGAGAAATAACGCTTTTTAGTTATAATATTCATTCTAATAAAAACTATTTCTTAATTTCGTTACAGCATGCCTTACACTTCTGCAGTAATACTTGAAATTCAAAGGATGTGTACTATTGTGCCACTTGTTCCACGGCTGGCGCTCGATGACGTAGATATTCAAGGTTTTAAAATACCCAAGGTAAACTTAAGAAGGACAGAGTATAATTTGTTTACAACGAAGATCTTATATACATATCTTGTTTTCATGTAATTTCTCGCCAAAATTAAAATATATCTTCCATACTCTCGGAAGCGGAATACTGTAGTTTCATATCAAGAATGAACTATCTGTGTTTTAATAGATCGTTTTTGACTGACTATTTTCCTAGCTTCATTAGAATTATCGTGCTATGAACACACAAATTGAGGTATATAGAATGCAACATGAAGAACTGTGTGAAATTTACTAGAGTAAATATGGAAAGTGGCTTGCAGGGGATAGGGGAGCAAGGACTAGCCTAAGACGTTAACAAGCCCCCTTATGTTTTGTTTTACGTAATTCGTTATTTATTTTTAACATATTACCTTTTACGCAAAACGTAAAAGGTAAAACAATGAAAAGACTAAATCAGTTATCCTTACACTACAGGGGAATTTATTTTCCGAGCTACTATCTAGTTAAAAGCTGCAACAATCTAAAATGCTTTTTAATTTTGTTTAATGAAAATAACTAAATTTATTTACTGGCTAGAGTCTTACTCAAAGTATGGTTATTGATTCTTGTAGTATGAGTGACATTAGTGTTCTTATTGAGATATTACAAAGGTACACATTTATGTACATTCCGAGGAGCCAAGGCTGTTTCTGAGCGTTCGTTGAGCATTCGGAAAATACTTGGATCGATCACAGCGGTCGTGCATCCTGGCAGAGTTTTCCAACTATATTTCCTCAGGCATACCAGGCAAATTCCGTGCTTATATTTTCAACTTAGGCCCTGCGCTACTCCATTAATCTTATATCCTTGTATGAGTCATAGGTGTCTACAACCCATGGATAAAAATAATTCAAATTAATTCATCAATATACTTCCCATACTCATACTCTAACAAACTATTCGTGAATCAACCGACCAAGTATTATTTTTCTCCCACTACACCACTGGTACTTAGTTATGCTATTTAAAGCAGTTATAAATATTTGTATCTATATAGTGTAAACTGTGACTATATCCAGAGACACAATGACAACATGAAGCCTACTACTCACAGAACTGTCTAAAATTGGCAATCAAGTACAATCCATTGAAAGTAGAAACATTTTGTATACGGCACTACATTCACAGTGCATTCAAAGTTTAAAGCATACTGCACAGTTTGCATCAAACAGTGTTAGCAACTTTAGAAGAAATGAGCAGAGACCGGTTGTCTAAAAAACTTTAATTTGATATTGACACATTACACAATTTTTGAAAGAGCAGCAAGTCACCAACCTTTATAGAAATAAGGTTGCCTCGCACGTTACGGCTCTGAAGTAACCGAAGATGTTACAATTAGAGGATAGGCGTAAATTGAACAACATGAATTCTTGTAACTGCTAAACAAAATACCTCTAAATATTGAAATAGATAATCTATCAGCTAAATTTGATGTCCTAGTGTAAGAATATTATTTATTTCAGATAACATCGTGATTACATTTTCATTGTTTTTGACTTACGCAACGATAATACAAGATCTAACTTAATTTAGATCCAAAGAGCTTACTCTGTCTTAGTTAATAAACAGAGTAGAGGCTTGAGACAGAAATGGACAGTAACCCCATGCATACAAATAATTTACATGTATTCTTAAACCAGTATCGTCAGTCACCCTAATCGATTTAGGATTAAGTAAGATTTACTCAAATCTTTCCTAAATCTTATGTCTTTCCTTTTATCAGGACAAAGAGCAGAATTCATATGAAGAATCAGCAAATGTATTTGCTGACCAATTTAAATCATTGGGCATATTTGAAAGACTCCTTAATAATTATGTCGAAACACAATCGAGAGAGGACGGAGAACTCGATATTTCCTCTCTAACTTATTTTTTTTCTAAAGTAGCCAGTGAATAAGTGGATGAATGTTTAAAATCAAAACAGACAGAAGGCCCTAATGAAATACTTACTTCTATTTTAAAGAATGCAATAGTTGATTAAATTGTTATTTGTTTATCACTGGTAATATTTCATTTTAAAGACATATGTGTAATTAATACTGTAAGTAAGAAAATTAGATATACGAAGCAACTATTATACTCTTTCGCTAATAATTTTATGAGTAAGAACCTAATACGTCCATCAATATTAATTTATTAATACAGATTTTAATGTTCCGCCCACGACATAAATGTATCAGTACTGTTTGATGAAGTGATCGTCGACGCACCTGTGAATAATTGCAAATTATATAACACTCTCCTTAGATGTGATATCATCATCATCAATGCTGATTGATATCATCAATACTGATTTTGACAAAGTGTTTGATACTGTCATTCATAGAGTATTGGCACATAAATTGACAGCTGGTTTCATACTTCTTATATTTAGATAGCTATATAATGCTATAGTGATATCCTATAGATCTTTTGGTGCTAACTTAAATGTTTAATCTCACGAAACTAGGAAGAAAACCTCTAAAAATAATTTTCCTTCACAGAACAAGTATCAAACTTAATATTTCAAATTACATCATCTATGGAGCCCAGATTAAATATTAATCCATTATTTACGTATAACAAAACAAGAACAAGTATTTTCAATATATTAACCACCGACAGGCTTTATTCAACTAATTGACAAGTAAGCAAACTCGTCTACTCAATTTGCGATACAATCAATTAAACTCGAGATAACAAACTGAATAAAATCGATCTATCGATCTAGAAAATAAATTGAAAAACATTTAAACAGAAAGTGAATTGAAAACAATTGTATATGTTAAACTGGATGGAACTGATCTTACAAGTTAGATCTCCTATCCCTAAGTTACAAGCGGCACCATAAAGTTCTTTATCTAGTTCAGTCATTTTTAGGAAAAACAATATTAAAAACTCATAGAAGCATGAAACATCATATACATGTAGATATTAGCTACCCGATAAACATACTAAAAGTCCTGGAAAAACACTTGTGCTACGGCCGTCATCTTGGAAAATGGCGGACAAATTTAATGTTTAATTTAGGCGGAAACTAAGCATCACATCGAAAAAGGTTTCAAATAAAATATGTCCAGTATTAAATTATCAATAATTTTTGTAACGACCTTTTTTTTCATTCGACTAATCCTTAAGCCACAAATAACATCAAGATAAAACATATTTTTAAAGAGAAGCCAAAATCCTTAGATCGGCAAAAATCATAAAAGCATGAGACTTGGAATACAGAAAGTTCTTCGCTACCCAAGTAACATATGAAAAGTCCCCATAAATCAAAGTTGTGCCACGCCCTCTATTTTGCAAAATGGCGACCAAAATTAAGTTTCTCTACTTTTTCGAGGACTCTATGCCGCACTTCAAAAAGTGTTTTTAATTAGTTTCTTCATTCAATATACAGCCCAATGGTCATTGACTCACTGACTGATAATCAATATTCCAAGGCCAAACTACTGTAGATAAAAACACCAAATTCGGTATTAAAGTGCATGACCAAGATCAGGCAAAGGAAAACTCCGACCTTTTGAAAAAGTCGCCAGCTTGGATCCAAAATGGCGACCAAACTCATTATACAAGAAGGTTTCAGTACTAAACTTGCAAAGAAGGTTTCAGTACTAAAAGTATATTTATACATTGGACTATGTCACATGTAATGACAGTCTTGCTAGCAGTGTCAATATAAAACGTATTATGTAAATACAAAATCATAATCGCTGTGATAGTAACAATCATACAAGGAAATATCCCGCTGCTTGCATCACATGATTCCAAATGTCAGGAAGGAGTCTCATCCCAGTGATAATCTCATTTTTTCACATTGTCCCTTGATTAATCTTTCTCAGAGTTGAAAACCGCAGAGACTTAGAAGTCTCCTCTTAGGGGTTTCTGTACTATTGTCATCACTTTATGTGACGTATATCAATTGGAATTGCGGCATAGAACAACGGGATACACTCTCAGGAGATACAAACTTCCTGCTAGACTGCTTGAAGAAAACGCGTTCCAAATAATGAGAATAACCTTGAACAGTTACACAGCAGCTAAAGATTTTTCTTTAAATAATCTCGTTATCTCTTAAATACTCATTGCATGAAATTAATAATATTCCTTCTAGATGCACATTTGTTAACCACTAACTAACAGTGTTTTCACTGAAGACTAACATTCCTCTTATTTATGTAAATAAAATATTTAGACATGTTTCATTACCAAGACAGATAATTTCAGTCTGCTTGTCTTTATATTTTTATATCATCTGAAATTAGTGTTACTATTTTAATATTTTACTACACAATAAGGTTGCAAAAAAGTGCGTGGAAAGAATGTTTTCTTCTCCTTGCAGGGAACCACAATTTGGGTGAATTTGTACCCAGTGCATATGGACAAAGAGCATTGGGTAGACCCAGAAGTATTCAAGCCAGAACGGTTTTTAAATGGAGGTGAAAAAGTACATCAAGAGTGGATGTTTCCTTATGGAGGAGGTAAGGATCAAATCATTTTCTTGTGAACGAGGCCTGAAAATTATATATATTAGTTTGAAGTTTCTAATCTCTCATCTACTGATTAGAGTTAGTAGAAATTTGAATTTGTGAAATTATCCGAATTTCAATCAATTTCAGAACACTGCATGATTTACACTGATCACAGATCTATCTCACTGTCAGAAGTAATTGTAATATGATTGTATACACAAAAACGTCACGATGAAACTTGGTTACCAAGAAGAGAGAAACGAAACTACAAAGTTAATTACCAAATAACCTCATACAGTATATATTATTATGTGTACCAGAGAGATATGCAAAGATTGCTTAAATTCAAGAAAGTGGTAATATGAATCCATCCATACAAAACTCTGTCTATGAATGTGTGCCCCAAAATGGTGGAAAGGAAAGAGTTGCTTTTGTAGGAGTAGAACATTGGCAAAACTAATGAAAGTAGTCAGTTTTGCTCGAAAACCGAAACAATTAAGATGTGCGGCTAGGACCTTTTTCAAAGATGTAACAAAATATAGCCATTAAAGTATTGGATGGAATGTGTATTTTTGAATGTGTATTGCATCATTTCTAACACTGATTATAAACTAGTATTACGTTCGATATCTGATTGTTATTTATTTCAATTATTTCCAAACCACTCTGGTCATTGGAACTCAGCAAGCATTGAACACAACAACACGCGCGTAAACTGCATTCTCATGTCTGGTTTCTTGCTTGATACGCAGGAGTTTACTTTGGTGCTATTTTTACGCTTCTATCTCGTTCATTCCATATCTAACATCAACTAATAAGCATAAACATAAAAATAGAATAGTAAATGAAGCTCCTATTAAGGGAACATGACCTACTATTCGAAGCACAGGAAGACTAATTCCTCTACCTAGCGCGCAGTGAGATTAGTCCCTCACTGCAGAGCGAAGTATAGAAGGCAGTATCAATTCGTCGCTTCTCACCCGCGACCAACTACGTGATCACCCACACGTCAGTTTGAAGCTAAGTAGAAAATCTAAACATCTCTGATATACGACTTCCCAAACAGTTTTGGATTGTCTCAATAATCAGCTTTCTTTCTAATCTCATTTTGTGAATTAACATCACTTTTAATTAATATCATTATTCCAAACTTTCTCGATAAATATATGGTTATTCGTGTTCCAGTCACGAAAGGACTATTCACAATACCAATGTATTTACAATGACGAAATGTCGCAGTGTCTTTTTAACGTTCTAAAATATCGAAATACCTTGTCCCAAAGCTTAAAACAAGTTTGTTCTTAACTTCGCTATATGTCTTTCTGGAGCGAAAGCGTCTTTTAGGGCTTTGTAAGCACTTACACCAATAACTACAAGCAATATACTATATTTCTTTGATTGGAATATAGCTTGCGCATTACATATATGCTCGAAGCGCTTGAAGTAATTTTAAGTCCACTTAAATAGAAAAGGTCTACACATATTATTGAATTCATATTCTTTTTTACGTATTCATAAAACTGAGCTATTCATAAATGGGTAAAATATAAAGACTGTCGGATATATTCTAAACTATATAGCCTATGAAACAATTGTATGCCAACTTCACTTATTCTCCCACATAACCTCAAAAGATAAGTAAGTTCTGAATTCGAAGGTAAATAATTATATAACTATTCCAATCTCCAAAGAACTCAAAACACATCCACTAACGTCTAAATTTATCAGCACACTTTATGTGCATAATATTATAACGGAATAAGTACACTTACACATTATACAAATTTTAGTATCTTTATCTTCTAAAACGAATCTGGTAATTGCCATTACCAATGACACAATAAAGCCATTACACCGTTACCAAAATGGTCGACAATCAAATCAAGAATCCTACGGTAGATTTTTTTCATCGAGCTCTACCTATACTGTAGTGACTATTTAGTGTCAAAGATAGACACCAGTTGAAATATTTAAACTCGCTTGTCCTTTTCTACTCCACTCTAATCAAATAAGACTAAAATTTCATATTTATACGATTCTTTTTGCTATGCCGTCCTTCTATTGATTTGTCATACTACTTGCGTTATTTACATAATAGCTTTCCATACTTTGCACGTAATAGAAAATACTGCCAATATTTATGTTTTGCAGGAATTGAAACAAATAAAAACAGACTCACGGCGATATCAAGCTTGAAAACTGAGTTAGAACGGTACATTTAGTCCGCATTGGTTTAGAATGAAAAGGACAAATGATATTTAGTGTCATCACCGCATCCTGGTTTGATATATTCATGAAATCTTTAATCTCAGCACTCAGTACGGTATCGCGTTTAGATAGAGTTTGCTTTGTTGTTTCAAACGTTGAGTTATTTTGAGTTAGCTCTTTATTAATATCTTTACACATTTGAACATGTTATTTACTTTTCCTCTTTCATATTACCCACATTTTAAGCTACAAATAATGATTTGAGTGATAAAGATACAATATATACCACTACTATCTCGTACACATGTTCATCAATATGTTAAAACTATCATATAGCCTGTACTTTTTTCAACATAAATTTCAGCAAATGTGTTTATTAAAAATGTGAATTGAATAGAACATAGTTTCAGTCTAATAGGATACCTTTTATAGTAACAGTGAAACCTCTACTGTTAGAATGTGAATTATTAATTCATGCAAATTTTATTCTTTTCCTGCCCAAAATGTTAGGTCGAAGACGATGTTTGGGAGAAAACGTTGCAAAAATGATTCTCTTCTTGATGACTACAATGATGTTTCAGACGTTTAAGTTCAGTGTCCCACCTGGTGAGTTGCCACCTTCAACGGAAACTCTTGATGGGATTGTTCCGAAACCGAGGCCCTTCCGTTCATTTATAGAAGAAAGATAAAAAGGAGTTAATGGTTTCGGAAATTCATGCTAATGAAAGCAAGCCTGTTTCAGTGCAAAATGTTTGCTCAATTCTAGCAAATGCTTTATACGTTATTGCCCTGTTGTTGATAATATGTAATATATGAGTAGTTAATATTTCGAAGCTGTGAAATAAACAAATATTTCTGAATAAAACAGTAACTAGATAGTAATTATTTTAACTCAAAACTATGTCACATTCCTATATTTAGAATTCATATGGACTATTGTTTCGCCAGATCTTCTCCATTACAATGGTAAATAGTCTGTTATTTATCCAAACAAATTATAGAGACAAACATTCATGTAGCATTGTAAGTCATGTTTTGTGGGAGTATATGTCGAACGTAGAAGCCAATTGATACGCGTACAATAAAGTTGATTTCGAGTAAATTGAACTCAAAATTAAACAGCTATAACACTTGAACGAAATGAACTACAACAACTTTCGTGGATCTGTAGTAGTTCTTGTACTTTTGATTGATTGCCTGATCAGCAATATTTGTCCTTTACAAAGCGATATTTGGTTTATAACTAATTAATTAATGACTGTAGGCACTTACATCCCTTCGCATCTAAAGTAAGATATATTGCGAATACAAGTGACTAAAATACGTTCATTATATTAATATGATATTATGGAAGTATTTTGTTATGCTCTAACATGTATTTGTAGATTCATGCTTAGCATTATTATTATTGGTGTTTATCTTTTATTATTATTGTTGAAATACAGATAGAATTGAGGGTATGGATATAAATCTCTAAGAAACAAATATGTTTGGAATTGCTTCGGCATTTCAGGAGTATTTTAGTATTGCTTTCAATTCTTTTAAGTAGCTAATCTCAAACTAAAACGGAGCCAATGACCATAAATATAAGTACCACAACTATATATTTTATTACTCATAACTTGGTAAACCAAGGTATTAGGAACTTAAAGCAAGGTTCTCTATAGGAACGTAAGAGCTACACACTTAAATGGGTCATGTGAAATCAACACACTTTTTAACAAAATTCTAACTTACGCTCTCAGATTTCTATGATTTTTGGTTTATTGCTAGTAACAGTTGAGAACATTAAAAATGTTTTCTTTTAGATTTTCTGACACACTGGTGTTTGTTCTATGAAAGTTTAAAATGCCAAATATTCAATGTTTTCGTTTACAAAATTACTTACTACTCAGTGATAATTAGTACTAAAGATCTCACAGAGGGATTATTTTAAAACGCTTGTAATAAGCTTTATTTGATATGATACTTGACAGGCTGCTCAAAATATTGTATCCGGAAAATCATGAATTCCATTTTCTCAAAATTGAACACTTAGAAATTTTTCAAACAATTCTTATATAGTTGTCATACCTCCCTACAGCTACCATAAAAGTTGTTATTTGGTACGATAATGGGACCGTGCGATCTAATATATTTTCATTATATGCTTGCGCAAGGAAAGGCACTAGCAATCCACATTAAAATAAAAAAATGGAAAACTTAGAATTTTGGATCATTTTAATAACTAACGATTACGGCCCTTGTTCATATGGCCCTTGGTATAAGCAAGATATAATACTAGTTATGTAACGTAAAAGTGTTGAATTGAATCAACCGATGGTTCTGTATTGAACTTTATATATTACAGGGTGATTTGAATGAAATTTCTAAATAAATAGAATGCATACCGTATAATTACAAATACAAATACGCATCACACAAATATGTTGAAGATTTAATGTGTGGTCAAAATATGTATCTACTTTCACTAGTGGAAAGCTTAAGTGGGTCCCTAGTAGCACAGGCCATCGGCTCGATGTACATTTATGGTGAACGTTGGTCGGCTTCGTCCATTTATCGTCCCGTCTTTTTCGGACCAATGAAACACGTAGGCCCGACGTTCGAAATCGTCATGTAGAACCATCCTTTTTGGGACGATTAATGGATATTGGCCCGATAGTCAAAGTCGTCCAGAAAATGACTACCAATAATTGACGGCTTTTTCGTCTGACCTACATCGGGATATTGTCGCTATTGTCTGCATATGTTCGGAAAATCGTCGGAAGTCGTCGAAAAAGCAGACATATCGATTTTTTCCCGATCGTCGGGGCCAACTTTGACTGACCATTTATGGACGCCGGGCCGATCACATTTGTACTACTTTGGAAACTTTTTTGTATTATGTTAATTTATTATTTTTCATGTTGTATTATTGGCACACTATTTAAATGTCTTAAATAAGGATTCAGTAATTGTACTGATATAAGAAATATTAAAGTAGTTGTACAGAAATAATTAAATGCAACAAAGGGCTAGGTACAGTAGATGGATTTGTACACCAGAAACGTAAATAGTGTATGCTAGGTTCAGTATGTACACACATCTTATCTGGAAAAACCACTGTTGACATACAGTTTTAGTACCAGTTTTTCTTGCTCATTTAACTTTTGTGGAGAACCTGGTGCGTTTATCACAGGTCGACATCACCAAGAGGACGTATTGCTGCCACTTAGGGGAGCCGCAGTGGTTATTATTATTTATCACCACTGTCGATAGATACAGCAAACACGTCCCTGTGACGGGGCTGTCACATTAGAAAATTTTAATTATCTCCCTATTTCTATATATATAGTCATTCAGGGGACACTTTCAAATAATATGATTACTCATCATCATCATTCTGAAAGACAACATCTACCAAAACAGTTACAGCATCAACTTATTCTGATCCTCCGCCATAGTCAGCCACTATAAAATCAAGAAAAGCATATCACAAACGCACTGCCAATCAACTTGCTTCATCCAGCACTGACAATACCAGATGATCACCAACTTCCCCGCCGTCTAAGAGAAAACACACTTTAAGCGATTCAGATACAGATCATGAAATGTTCAACATTTATTCCGAACTCTCTCTCACGACCTACCAATAACTCAGTTCATTCAAATCTACTTACAAACTTCGACCCCAAATTTAAAAATATCAAACTGCTGTTTCAACAATTTCTGAAAATATGTATCAAAATACCTCATTGTCCGCATCATTCAAATACGTAATGGCATCACAATAAAATATTCCGATACTAACCTAGCCACAAGATTACGTGACAAACATATCTTGGTAATATTCGGAACTTCTGCAAAATTCACTAAACGCAGTGCTCCCAGCATGAAACAGCCACCACCTCCACGCAGAGTACTAATGTTATCCGCAGTAATACGATGGGTCACTCCAGACTTAACAGATGAGGAAATTGAACAGGAACTCAAAACGGAAGGCCATCTACTAACAAAATGTATCCGTATTAAAACCAAACTGGGAACATTTAGCTACATGGTACGTGTACTGACCAATCATTCAGAAACCGACACTAACTTACTGACATCTGGAGCCTATATCTATAGACGGTACAGAGAAGAACCTTCTTTTTCACAACCTCCACTACCAGCACGAAGCGAACACTGCAAACTGTATATCAGACAATATATATATGTACAAATACACTAAAATGCGGCTATTGTACACGATTACACACCGCAAAAGGTTACCCAAACCTTAACTAACAACCGAAATGCAGTTCCTGCAACCAGCAGCCCCCTACTTACAGTTTCAAATGTAAAAAAAAGACCAGGACCTACTCCAGACAACCCGTGACCCGTTTTATCTCTTCGCCCTCTAGAGAATAAAGCATCCCAGTCACCAATTCTCTCCCTACCACAACCTACTATCATCGATCAATTTCCTTCGTTCATCACCATTACCTCACAAAATCTATACCCATTCCAAAGAAACAACGGTCTAACACAGGTTCTACAATATCACTATAAATATACATGTGTAAGGGTAGCGATTTCTGTAAATCAGTCGGATAACGCACATCATAGACAAGTGTAATATTATCTTCCTGAATATGATCAAAACCTTGTATTTTGGTTAATTAGGGTGGTAGACGAACTTCAACCCCACTTTCATCTTTTCTTACTATAGTAAGCTCAATGCGCTTTACCGAAGCTTTAGCTTTTAATTGTAAATTCAGTTTATCGATTTTATAGTTAATTTGAAATAGACTATCGTCAACATAATAATAATGGCTGGGCATTATTTTAGTTACGTTCCAGCTTTCTTTATCCGAGCCCCTTCAATATATATTATTAGTATATTTGGAAACATTCTGAAATGAACCTGTATAATGTACTTCGACAAAAGCTGTTTCCCACACACCTTTCTCCAGCACGAGAGGATTATATAATTTTGTAGTATAACACGACAGAGTATTCTGCGGAAAATATTCCACAAAACTGTTACTGGGGAGTGTGAGGTAAAAACCAGTACGCTGCTCCACAATTATTTAAAAAAAATATATCATTTTTTACACCGCCAACTGTTTGCTAATTTTTACGTTTTCCTCCTCCCGTCAACACTTGAGTTATTTTATTTTGTGCTTTAATCTTTAAATTACTTTTTGATTTTTGCCAACGTGCTTTTAAATCCTCTTCAACGAGTCTATTACTATTTAGTACGTCTTCGGCTACATTAATACCACCACGTAACAATTCTTTAACAGTTTTTGCACGTTGTTTTAATAATGGAAATACAGTACGAAATAAACCACCTAGAAAACTACAAATGCCATATCCTTCGAGATACGGTTCACCTCTCTATATATATTATAACCATTACCTGCTTGATGCGAATAATATTGGAGATAAGGATCATTCATATTTGCTTCTATACACACAAATATAGTACTAGTTTATAATAATGTATTATTATTATTATTATTATCATCCTTTCTCAGGAATAAAAAATGTCTTAATTTCATTTTATAACCACACACTTCTACGTTACCTCTTAACAGAGGGCAGTATGGACTCCAACGTTTACGCTCTTTTAAGGGGTTATTATAAGATTGCCAACTACCTAACTCTAAAGTACAATATGATCAAATTACGGTATCGGGTAATCTAACAAAATAAAAACCACACTCTGTAAGTTGATGTGGTGGGAGTTTCTATTCCCCCGGTCTTTTAAATGTTGCTAGCCGTTGGTTAAATATGATGCTGGAATCCATGAATTTAATGAAGCAGGATAACCCCACCACCGAACAAGAATTCCTTTACCTTTAGCTTCTAAAATTTCATCTATTTCGTAAACTTTGGGTAGTGGCACAGTTCGTATTTCCTCTTCGTAAAATGTACCATCAATCACATCACCATTTCAATAATCTAATACATAAACCAATTTCTTCCTTATATTGTAGTTGTTTTATTTTAAATATTTCCAGAGTCCAATTTTCTTTGTAGCCTTTTGCAAAATGTCGTTTTGCCTTAGTAATTCGCACAGTATCCCCTTCTTGATATTTTTTTGCTTTAACACCAGCACTGGTTGGTTGTTTCACCAGTCTATTAAGCACTTGTTGCAACGTATCTTGGTTCACTAGAGCTGGTGGTAATTTGTGTGCTGCGTGCGGCCTAGAATTATATCCGTGAATTAGTCGGGGCAGCACATCTATGTAGCGGTAAGTCTTCTTCGCTGTAAAATATTTCCACATTCTTTGCTTCAGGCAGCGATTAAAACGTTCTACGAGGCTTGCCTTAACATTGGGGTTTTCGGTTGTGAAAAATGAATATGTTGCTTTTTTTAAATACGCCTGGAATAATTTGTTAATAAACTCTATACCTTTATCTGTTTGTAGCAACAGTGGTTTACGCCTGGGGATAGATGTAAATGTTTTCTCGAATGCCTTTATAATATTTTCACCAGTTTTGTACGCACACGCACGGCCCACGCATAGCGACTAAATATATCACTGTTAAAATACACCGGTAGCCATCATTATATTTTTGAAGACTTTGCATATCGTTTAAATAGGCTTGCCATTGATCGTCAATATTAAACACAAGATAGGGATTCTGTTGAAACCCTTTACGTGCTGGATTATGCAGTGTATATGTCAGTTGTTCTTTTAACCATTTGTTCCACCCTGTGTAAAGCTATTTCTTTATAGTTTTCCACAACGGTTGAGCTGTTGGAAACGAGGCAGGGTGTGAAAGGTTATAGTAAATATTAGCTAACTTTTTCATAGTTTATAGTTGACAGCTTTTTTACGTTTACGTGATGGCTTCGGCTCCTCTTCCTCCTCCTCTGGTTTTTGGAGAGCAGCAACTGTCAGCTTTCGAATATACTCTATTCGTTGAGGATTACCAATATACTCTAAGGGTATATTGAATTTTGCTAATAGTACGGAAACTTGTTCCCAACCGGTGGGTGAAATATTTTTGATACGACACTTAACTAAATCAGATATTAAATCTACTATATTATCCCCAGGAACTGATATACCATATATATTAACATTACCATTGACATCTCATTGAAAATCTGGATTTTGTTAATTTACGTAATAAAGGTCTTGCTTTACGCAGGCAAATTTCGGGGTGGGTAGATATTATCTCATCATCATCCTCTTCTTCCTCCTCCGCACCAACCCGTTTCTTAGTAGTATTAGTAGTAGCAACAGTAGTTGTTGTTGCTACCGGTTCTTGAACAATGTGTAAATATTTTTGCAATACCTCTCTATATTGTACCCATTTTTCTTCTACACTCATACTCTTATTATTTAAAATGTCTTTCATCTCGTCATCGAGATTAGATATAGTTTGATAATAATGTAATTTTTCGGACGAAATTAAAATAAGTTTTTTCGCATGCTACATTATTTGAACAGACCAGATAGTAAATGGGTGCAAGCAATGAAGTGAGAAAAGCACCTTTTCGTACAATTATACGTTTTTTTCTTTTGTTTCTGAGTCGATCCTTTCTTTATCAAATACCTAAACTGATTTTTCTCCTTTTTATTTAACGGAACGTTTCCTTGCAATACGTTATAGGAACATTTACAAATAAAACGAATTAATTCGGAATTAGCGTTTTGCAATATCGCCTTGTGTGCTTTAGGTTTTGAATTTACTAAAAACCTTAATAAGTGTGCATTCTGCTTATTAATCATTGTTTGCTTCTATTATAGTAAAAATAGTTGTTAAAATATATAAAATATTAAAGTTAGTATTATTTTACAGGCACATAAACATAAATGAATGAATCCGAGGGGATAACATTTGTTTGAAACACTACTCTTTGGGAGTATTCTGTTTTAGATAAATAGTAGGTAACCGTCAGCATTCTGGGTTGCATCTTGAGAGATTTCCTGAATAAATTTTGCTTTACCTGGATACAGTTGACGTGTCAGGTAATTAATTTAGTCTGATCTCTAGGATTTTTAAAACATACTATATATTGACAATTTAATGAAATGTCACGCATACCTCTAGCCTGATGGAATATATTCTGACTAATAAAAATAACACTTAAATTCCTATGGTGACTACCTTTGGTGAAAATATCTACAAAACGGTTATTACATTCACGCATTAAATCATCTATAATTATAAGGTGCTGGCCATCTTCCCTGAAAATTCATCACCCTGACACAATCCTTCTTTAAATTTACAGCCTGAGGAGAGAGTGTTGTATAAGGGTTGCCATTCGCCATAGCACCATACTATATTTTTCCATTTTTCAGCATAATGCTGTAGAAATGTTTTTACAAAGTACGTCTTTCCACATCCTGTCGGGCCGGCGACAATACATGTAAATGGATGTTGAAACTCCATATTTTAAGATATAAAAAAATAGGTTATTAGTATAATAAAACATTGTTATTATTACGATTTAATAATCCCAATACTTCCAATACAATGTGTGTAGACAAACTAGAACATTCTGGAATAGTATTATTCGGTTCTAAACACTTTTGAGCATATTTTGTTACGTCTTCACATAGCTGGGAACATGTAAGTATTGCCTGTTGAATACATGACATGTAGATATTAAGTTTTCTCCACGTATAAAGACTAAAATTTAATGGCCGTTATTGTCATCATCTGATGAACGAATAATACACTGACGAATATTCTTAAAATTATTCGATAATGATAGCTCATAATTAGCGCTACGAGAAAAATTTGTGGGCAGTGAAGTTGTTGTAGTCGAATTAAAATAGCTGTCAATATGTAGAAAATATCGTAAAATATTATACCACTCTTTGAGAGAAAAGCGTATAGGATCGTAGTAATTATGTAAACTAATAACTACAGAAAATGTCCCGTATTATAATCATATGCAAGGACGGCACATATTTTAATTTCATTAAAACAATAATAAGGATTTAAAATTCGATTATCCATTAATTCTTCTCTATACATGGAAAAATAGATACAATACCATAATAACTTATTCAATCTATTCGTTTTTTATAAAACCGTATGGAACCGTATCATAATTATCAGCGCATCTTTTTCGTTTCGTGTACACCAACTGATAAATTTTCTTTTCCGGCCTAGAAACGATATTATGATCTTTCATGCGAGTAATCTTTCTTTCGCTAAAGACATGAACAGGTGGAGCGTTTTAAATATCATCTCTTCTATTTTTGGATTTTTTTTAGAATTTTCATAATTGAGTGTTATTTTTCGAATTTTACACACATAAGAATTCTCCCCGTTATCGCGGTTGTATGCTTAAAATCCATAGTTCTTTGGGCCTCCGCAACAGAACTCACTAATAAACGCCTTAACACCGTTTGCTTGTAGCTCGTTAGTAAGTTCACCAAGCATATCACCTGTTTCTAACTCTAGAATCTCCACATAAATTATACTGTGCGTGTCCGTATCATAGTATAGCACGTATTTACCTAATTTATAAAAATAATTTCCAGACGAGCGTGGGCAGTAGTTTAAGCAGCTACTATCATATTTGTATTGCTGTGTGGTACACTCGCGCTATAGAGATACTGTGAATTGAAAATTAACGTGTCCTCGTTAATTTGATTATCTTCGTGCACCTCAATATTTGGATCGGCGAACTTGTTAAAATATTCCCCCGGGTAAGTTAATATTGATGTATGACTATAATTTTCTTTCTGACCGAATTTACCCATACACCTATTTAGTGTTAATTTAGCTAAACTCTTACAATCGTTATTTACACATATGTTGTCCGGATTCAACTTAATACCTTCTTTATTACAACAGCTGCTTATAAATTCCTGCTCCCTTTCATCAGTCGTGCACCACGCAGGCCAGCCGCTAGACTCTGTTTTTGTTTTTAGGAACTTATTAATATACTCAGTAAACAGACCATCTTCTTTCTTAACATATTATATTGTTCAAAATTAATAGGCCACGTCTCATGCATTTCTACCAACTTATATCATTTTCAAATATTCTTGCAAACCTCATCCACAACCCAAGTACCTGTAACGGCACGATCCTTATCACTATGTGCACAATCACCCTGATTTAATGTCCGCGCATGCTCTGCACAGACGGAATTGTAACTTACCCCCAGACCGATGTGGTAACACTGGGTGTGCAAATCGATTGGAGGAAGAATAGTACATTTTTAATTTTCCCTCACTCTGGTCGATGGGCGGAAACTCTTTTTTCTACATAAATATGTGTAGGATGCCCCACTGGATATTATTTGACTTTATTACAGAAGGGTTACAGGGAACATACGTCCAAATATCTAATGTTCTCCCCCTTTTTCACTTTATAATGAAATTCCACCGCGTTTGTTCGCCCCCAAACAGAGTATCACGCGGAGTTATTGGTTCTTTTCTGCATGTGGGGTGGTTTTTAATATATTTCGAGATATTTTCATTATTTTTCATTTGTGTTTTCCATTGACACCCCCCGTTTCGATAACACATACGACAAGCGTGATAAAAACAGCCTTCATACTCCCAAACATGTTCCTCTCCGTTCTTCGTAACATTTAAATAGCCATCCACTTTAAAATTACTTCGCACTAAATTTGCCTTTCCATTACCCGCGTGCTCTATTTTATTCCCCCTTTACTTTTCTTCTCACACAAGCCATTGTATCGCTTCGATCGACTGGACATCACTCCATCGATAACCCTTTCTGCGTATAATACCAATGCTTTCCGGTCTAAAATAATTACGCCTAAACACTAAATTGCAAACGCTGGCTATTATAATTGCTTCCAGGAGGAGCTTTACCTTTCTCTTAACCTCAAAGTGTTGCATAAAACGAAAACAAGCCATTCTGAGTATATTTACATATTCCCGACAGTATTTAATTAATTCCTACTGGAAATTAAAAGTATAATTCTCCCCAAAATGTTTATACCACTCCATAAACTTATCACGTTCTTCTTTATGCATATTATCTATCCCATAAAATGTCTTGGCAGGCAGCGTACCGTAATAATTATGATTACCTGTGGTGTTAAAAAAGTGCGGGAAATAACCCTTAGTTGAGGGAAGATCAAACGCTTGGGGCAATTTGGCCAATGCCATGGGCAAGAAGTTAAGTGAATCAATAAAACGTAAATGTTTATATTGACGCTTAGAAACTGACAACCTCTCATAATAATATCGGAGGAGCACTGTTTATTATTTATCATACTTCTTAAAACAAAATAGGCATCGTACCCTCGGGCGTTGTGCCCAACACATGTAACATTATTAATAGAAGATCGCTTCTCAGCAAGACAATTTATTAACTGTAGAGCACAATCTTCACCATTGAAGGCGTGTTTTCTTATACCACACACAGAACAACCTAAATATATATTATTTATACCAATGCATTTATAACAGATGTTGTGCTATTAATAGATTGAGTACGTGTCCACACACATTACTTACCCCATCCACTGTTTCATCCTGGCGACTCTCAATATCGTAAAATACAGCCATAGCATACTGCTGTTACCGCCCATAAAATTCATTTTATTTTATCTTTACAACCATAGCTTTTCTCTGACTATAGGTTCCACATCATGCGCTTTTTTCGGCCCCATGAAATATCTGGTGTAGTAAAAAGTAATCCATTATTTTTGCATGACATTGAAGGCTTGACTTACCATAGTTAGAATGATCCGATTTAGGTCACATATGCGCCGTTTGGTTCGATAACGTGTTGCCATTTGGAAGGTAATATCATGATGCCTCTCTCATAGAAGCTCTTGTCCCTATTGGCAGAAAATTGAGACAGTTGATGTTCACAAGCCTCTTATGACGCGAATTTTGCACAAGCAAACGTGTTCGCCATGGACAGGAACAGATGGTAATCACTCGGTGCCAGGTCCGGACTATAAGGTGGATGCATAAGAACCTCCCAACCAAGCTCCCGGAGCTTCTGGCGAGTCACTATCGATGTGTGTGGCCTGGCGTTGTCCTGGTGGAACACAATGCCACTCCTATTGGCCAAAGCTGGCTGCTTCTGGGCGATTGCTGCTTTCAGACGGTCCAATTGTTGACAGTATAGTTCCGAGTTAAGGGTTTGGCCGTAGAGGAACAGCTCATAGTAGATAATTCTCTGCCAGTCCTACCAAACACACAGCCAAACCTTCCTGGCCGTCAATCCTGGCTTGAGCACCGTTTGTGCCGGCGCACCGCGCTTCGACCACGACGTTCTCGTAAGTGATCCACTTTTCATCACCAGTCACCAACCGCTTCAGAAATGGGTCGCTTTTGTTGCGATTCAGCAGTGATTCGCAGATGGAAATTCGGTCCATGAGGTTTTTTTGCGTTAACTCGTGTGGCACCCATACATCAAGCTTCTTTGTGTATCCAGCCTTATGCAAATGGTTCCACACGGTTTTTTGTGCAATGTTTAGCTCTTGGGCAATCGAAACAGTTCTTACATGACGGTCGGACGCGACAATGTCCATGATTTTATCAACATGTTCGACACGTGGCCTTCCAGTGCGTGGTACATCTTTGACGTCAAAATTACCGGAACGGAATCGACGAAACCAAAATTGCACGTGATTGGCTGTTACAGTATCAGGACCATAAACACTATTCACATTTGCAGCCGCCTGGCTTGCGTTCTCGCCTTTATCGAAGAAAAACTGTAAAATATAGCGTATTTTCTCTTTGCTAGTGTCCATTTTGACGCGCGCTCACACAACACTGAGTCAACTTATCACAACTATCTGAACAGTGTTTGTAGTACGCAATCTCATCGTTTGAACGCCATCTCGTTGAACCCGATCGGGCTTATACAACGCGAGATACAGATCACTGAAGCCATCTATTTGCAAAATAATGGATTACTTTTTACTACACCAGATATAAATGGTTGTGGGGCATCATACTACGGCAGTTTACACAATATATTTCCCCGCATATATGAGGGTTACGATCCTTTGTTAATGTATACACCTTTAAACATAAATTACATGTTTTTTCTAGTTTTACATGCCATACCCTTATGATAATTGAAACACACACTACCATAAAATGATCGATTACAGACATTACATTTTATTAAGGATTTCACATCAACACGGGGAGGCTTACTCCCACACTGTGAACAACCAGCCTGACATTTAAAATTGTGTTTATATGTATGTTCATATTTCGTATGGCATATCTCACAATAATGGCAAGTTGAATATGCTGCTATTAAATTCGTAATTACGTTATAATGATTGTTTATTAATAGTAAATTAATAGGGGTTTCATTACCAGCACCACCCCCTTCATATAGAATTAATTGGCCTGACAAATCTTTATACACAGTTATTTTATAATCAGTTACCACACTTTGAAATTGGTGAATATCTTCAATTCTACCGCCAGTGGCTCCCGCTTTAACACATAATCTTTACTTCGGTATTCATATTTTTTTTCCTTTGATTTTAATATGTAAGTCGTTCTTTATTATTATTTTTATTACTGATCAACCCCATAGGCACTACTAGTGCATGGGCGAAACAGCGAGTATCGCTATTTTTAATCACAACTATACCCTTATTTGATTTGATATATTCGTCAATATCGGATAGACCATGTTTCACCCCACCTTCACCTTTAGGCATCTCCACATGGTGAAAAATAACCATCAATCGTTCTTGATTTAAAAATGACCCATTGGTTTGTACCACTTTTTCCATAGCATGTGAAACGTTTTCAACAGACATATTTTGTGCCGATCGAAACGATAAAAAAATGATCTATGGGGTTCGCTCTCATTTCTAAATGTGAGCCCCACTTGATCATTATTATCAACATCTTGCATGAAGTGGGCTAATAACTCTTCAATACCTTTCATAACCCATGTTAAAGGGTTTTCATTTTCTGGAGGATTATTAATTTGCACTTCTATTAGTCTACCTTCCTCATTATATTTTTTATATATTTTACGTTTTTCACTTATAACTTTTATTTTTAATTACAACGCACTCGACCTATTTGTACGTTATTTAAAACGCATAGATTATTTTTTTTAAATTTATAAGTCACTACTATTACTTTAAATGGGCTGGAGAATTTTTTTTAACTTTAACAAATTAAAATAAATGTAATATATATCTTATAGTATATAATTTGACACAACTAAACAAAAAATATACTCCATTGGACACTATACTCTACATTTCACTCTACGATGGTCAACGACACTGTACGTTACACTATCCACGACGATCTTTCTTCTCCTGGGGAGACGACACTGCGCACTACACTATTCCACGATGATCTTCCTTCTCCACTGGACACTTCCACGACATAATTCTTTCTCCGCTGAGCAATCCCACGACGATCTTCCTTCTACTGGACACTTCGAAGACGATCTTCACTCCTCGGATGTCAGTAGGCAACTGACGGTGGTACCGCCCCAACGCTCGGCTTTTATAAATTTCACCAACCAATCAGAGTGAAGGATTGAAGAGCGAAAGTAGGTCAAGGTCATACGCGGGGTTTCCCCATGACGTCATGGTAATTTTTGCAATACGGCCTATCACGAAATCAGGACTTAATAGGTCCAAAGTGCCAAAATTTCGTCGGACCATTACCAAACTTTGGATTTACGTAGATTATGACGATGGAAACAGAATTTCAATGTGCCTACCCGTTTACGAGATATATTTGACCTTTGCCTTGGCTATAGGGTGTGGTATAGAAACTAACTTGTAATTTCTGTTATAATTTCTGTTAGGGGTTGGAAAAGGGTGCCGTAGTCTTTTATAAATAGGGGATGGACCGTAGCCTCTGTGTTGTACCTGTAAACCCGTTGCTTATGTAATCTCTGCTATGTTAAATAGGCGTCGTAGCCTTTTACAAAATCTGTGGGTTAGGTAATTTCTGTTATGTTAAAAAGGGGATGAAAAAAGGTGCACTGGTCTAATCTCTGCTATGGTGGGTCGTAGTCTCTGCTACGTTAAATAGGGCTGGAAAGGGTTCATGTGGGGTTAAATAGCGTAACTAGCATATATTGCTGCTATGTTAAATAGGGGTCGTAGCCTTGTGCACTATGCGGGGTGTAATCGCTGCTATATTAAATAGGGGTAATGAAAATGTGTGGGTTAGGTAATTTCTGCTATGTTAAATAGGGGATGAAAAAAGGTGCCGTAGCCTTTCATAGTGTTGGAGGGCGTAATGACGTAGCCTTTTATGAAATGAGTGTTTTGTTAAATAAGGGTTGGAAAATGTGGTCGTAGTCTTATATAAATAGGGGATGCGAAATATGCCTGTAGCCTTTCACGAAGGGGATGAAAACAGGTATAAAGAAACACGGCGACACAGCGTATCATACAGCCCTGGGAAATCGACTCCTTACTATCAGCCAGGTATGGGCAAATTAGTGCAATTCCTCACAAAGTGATTTCAAGTGTCTTCACTACTACTGTCACATCAGATAACGTTTAATTCTTGAGTTCGATAAAGGTAATAATGCTGCCTCAACATGCGGCAAGTATACGGTAAAACTATGTTTGACGATATCCCATGTCGTCCGTGGTTTCCTAAATTCAGCGACGGAAACAAAATTTGTCAAAATTTACCACAGTCTGGACATCCAACAGTGTTTTCCGAAGAGGATATCGACCATGTCAAACGGAACAAACCAAATTGCACCATAGAGGAATTAGCGAAAACCTTCCAAGTATACAGGACAACTGTTGAAAGAATGCTCAAATCACAAAATTCCACCACAAAATATGATTGTTGAATTCCGTACCAGCTGAGTTCAACCCAACGGAAGGTGCGCGTCGCGAAATGATTTAATTTCATTTCTCTGTACGAAGATCACCTGCTCTTGTTTCACCTTTTAACGGGTGACAGCGGTGGAAAAGCCGGTTCTGTATCGGAACTTAAAGTGTCGATGGACTCTGTGTCGTGGTGCATAACCACTTCTCCAAAAGTCCAATCGAAAAGTTAAACCAAGGAATGTGATATTAGGTGTGTCATAGATGTAAAGAAAATCTTTTCGATTCGCACGTCCCATGAACGGCGTGCTGAGCATATGTATGTAACGCTCAACTTATTCTAGAAAACGGCACAAAGTGATGCCTCACCCTCGAACTCATTCGCTTCATAAGGTGTTCATAAATACGAAGGACTCTCTAGTACTCAATTTGAAAAGAAGCTGAGTACACTCAGTGTGCCACCACGGTGGCACTGAAGAAAAATATCTAGCGTGCTAGTCTGGATTCAAATAGTCAGAGACCCTATTGCCTTATTCCAGTTAAGTGTGTGGTGGGATGACAAATGTATAATTCCATGGAAGATCCTGAAACGAAACGAAACTTTCTAATGCCCACAGTGGGACAGACTCCGACTAGTTTTGCGATGAAAAGAACATGCTAGTCGATCGCCAAGGAGTTATCATCCACCTTGGTATCATCAGACTACATGGTGCTGTTATCACCTTTCAAAATTTATGGACTTTGCTTCAAGGTTGTAACTCACTCGCCCTATTCTCCTGAATTGGCTCCTACAGACTACAACCTTCCTTGTCCTTCGCAGAACTCATTCGCTTTTAAAATCAATAATGATGTGGTGGCCGTAAAACCAAACACAGGACACGTACTGGTGTGGGGTTCATCAGGTCACACAGGCATAAAAAAAGTGCATTTCGTGTCGAAAGTTTTGCTTTGATTATGAGTATTAGATACTCAGGTTTTCATTCACATATGTCTGCTCGACTCGAACCCTGAAATCGAGTTTCACACAGTTTACTCTGCCCAATCTACTTGAACATTTGTATGCTTGTGAATCTGGTAAAAATACATAAATTTCCATTTACAAATTTTCAATTTTAAGATCCGAAAATAGCCGCCGCTACTCAGTTCTTGCTGATTTTGCCTATGCAAAGTAATCTTCATAGGACCTAATATGATTACATTCACAGTATTGATGACTTTGCCGAAGTGGTAGTAATTATATAATTAAGTAAACTTCAGAGTTCACCAAACTCCACGTCCTAGCCGGGATTGGAAGTTACTATCACCTCTATGTATGTCTGATATCTTAAGCCTCTTGCCCACTAACATTTAGGGAGTAACAAATCGCATTGCGGATATGTCAACCCTCAAAGGAACAAAATTCATAATGGGATTCACTTTACTATGTTTTAACTTAACGATTATTTTCTATAATCGTTTACAGCGACTTCCTTTCATCGCTTTTAATAGGCATTTCGTAACTCTTAAAATGTTATCTATATTGTGTGAACAGATGGGTATCATGCGTTTGCTCTTTCTTCCACATCAATAGCTACCAAGTCGTGCGAAACAAAGAAATAATGGAGTTTGTTTTATTTAACGATATTTCTTCCAAGTTAATCATGTACACAGTTCTCTCATTATTCCATAGGTGTTTGATATTTGGAGTTGTTTGATAAATCTATTCAAAAAGAAAAAGTAATGCGTTGGAAGTGTAGTAACACAACACTAAAATAACAAAGACAATTGTGTAGGTTTAACTACCAGTTTTTCTCCGAACATACCCCAAAATTAAGTAGACTTGCTCCCGGAACCAGTGTTTTGTTAAAATATAGCAACAACGTTAACGTAACATTTTTTTAATATAAAACACGGATTTTCTCTTGTGTGATAGTATGTAAAAGTGACCAATGTGACTGAGCAGTAACTCTCGGTGCTTTCTAATCAGGGGTTCCGGGTTAGATTCCGGATGGGAACACAAGTGGTTTGGAGTCCACGTTACATTGTAGGCTTCGTCGTTAGGTCGTCATCTTCATCCAATGATAGACAAGGACTAACCACGTTCTATACATCTTGCCATGGGACCTTCGAGTCAGAACTTGTCTTCGATCAGCACACCTATCATAATAATCAATGTCAGCACGAAGTGTCTTGTTATTGTGCACTAACAGTTTTATTATTATTTACTGTTAAAGATCCCTAATTCGGAAAGGATATTACAAATTACACGGATCAAAACAATTCTTCTAAAATACAAATATTTTATTAACTATGATCCTGAATTTTTTTAGTTGATCTCGCCGTCATCTGATGGATACAAAATAAAAACAACGTGAATATTTTGGATCAAATAATCTTTCTCGTGTTCTCTGATGAGTATTAAAACGTTATGATAACACAAGTTCAAAAAAACACTTTTCGAATCAACTTGTGAAAAAAATTAAAACTTTGAACACACAAAATAACCATTATTCCAGACGTTATTGTTTCTTTCTCTACATACACTTCTAGGCCCCAAATCAAAGGCAGAAATCCATGGAAGTAACTTTGTTTATGGTTTTGATCTTTGGAAAACGTATTTCTGACATGTTTACACTGTTTTTCCTTTAGTAATTTCTTATCATTGGCAGTTTAGTCCACTCAGTAAGTCACAGGACTTCTGACTGAACAACATATATTTAAATTTCGTTTCAGTTTTTTTTATTCCTTTTGTTCTCAGTGTGTCCACGATGATTGATTAATAGTAAGGTTGAGGAAAACTTTCCTGAAGCTATGGTTCCCTAGCTTTTTCTAGTAATTTTTCTGTAAATGTTACAGTCTGCCGTATGGTGACATTGATGTAAAAAATGCTTTAGCAACATTTTTAATATGTGTCTATGGTAAATCTTTCGCTTAGATATGGTTTAGTCACCATAAAATATGAAGTGCCACAATATGAAGTGTCCTATGAAGCTGTAAATGCACTAATTAAAGATTAAGTACCAATATCAAGAAGATGTAATAATACATGAAAGTGACATTCCCCACGACAATTTCATACGCCATTTTGCAGTACAGGAGTAGAGCTACACTGAAACAAATTTAATCATGTGGTTTCTTGGAATATTCTAACATAGATTGTTATATCACATACTTTATCTATTATTGAAAACTTTCAAAGCATAGTCAAGATATTCGTTCTCAAGATGGCGGCCATTAATGTAATACCTTCCAGCATATCAAGTATCCATAGTTAGCAATTTGCTTTCAATACAGTTAAAAGCTTGCAAAAGAAAAGGCATTTTTCTTACTCTGTATTCGATTAACTTCCTCCATATATTCCGTTTTTCTTAGTTCCTCTTCTCGTTATTTGTTGAGCATAGCAGCTATCATTTTGGATCTGAAGAGGAATCATTTTCGATCATATATCTGGGCCCTGTACATACATATGAAGATTTATTAAAATCGGGTTCTGTTAAATGGTGATTGTTACTTGTAAGAAACTTGGGCACAAAGTAACATACAAAGCAGGAATGTAGTATCTTTGAATACATTATTACACTAATGTCCATAGCAAGCTATAACTGCGTAAATATGATACGTTTCGGTGTCTCTGGACGACTACTATATTCTTGTGTTACATCAACACAACAAATCACGTTTTCGTGGATTCATCAAAATAGGTCCGTTGCAAATACTGACTCGATACCATGGAGGATGTGGATGGTGTCATTGTAGCAGCGTTGAATCATCGAAATCGCGTAAAACTGATGTTTGCTTAGCACAAAAATGTCGTGGTCGACCTGAGACATCGACAAGTTTTGAATTAACTTGTCCACTTTTGGCAGTGTATCTTAAAAACGCTGAAATTCTAGAAACCTTTATAGAACCAAACAGTTACATGCACCCCCATAAGTTTCTCTGCTTCACTATCGAGGTGTTAAATTATAATTCTTACCTACAGTTTGAGAGTTGATGTGGACGAATGTATGTGTTCTATTATGTTGTTTCTAGGTCGTTACTTCAGAAGAAACTGGTTGTTATACAAGGAAGTACAATTCTCTTCCTTACGCATTTTAAATACAACTACGTCAACCTATATTGTATAAATGTCTAATTATTATCCAGAAGAAGAATTAAAACAAGGGGGATTTTTTATTCAATGCAATTATTGCACAAATTGCACTATTTTATGCAGAAAACTTACCAAAGGGAAGAGCAGAATCTATGAGGCCTTGAACTTTCGATCCGGAATCTCTGAATAGGTTTTACGTGTTCACAAGAAGTACTTGTTATGTCAGTAATCCATTCCGTAATTAGGTTCCATATTCTTTTTAAAAAAAAATAATAACTAAATGCAAATTCCATAGCAAATTCATAAGACTTAACATGAATTTAAGAAGTCACAACAGCATGAAAGGACACTTTCTGAGTTTACAACAAATAGCAGCACGAACGAGAAACAAACGAAAATATGCAGTAGTAAATTTCAGCTTAGGCGAGAAGCATTTTCGAGTTAAAAGTTTTGTGGTGAAAACAAATGTCAACGAGGGAGACTAGACGAATTTTTGTTGAGAAATAAGTTGCAATTTTATACGCGTATTGAAAGTGTATGTGGAAGTGGAGGAGACTAAAAAACACATTAACATCTTCATCGCTGAAGCACAATATATTGTATTGAAGCGCTGTTTGTTCTCCAGGTCAGAAAACTTTCAGCTGACCATACAGACCAACATCGCTACCGAGACATGCCGCTAAAGGTCTTCGCACATAGACCATAACATGAGAGCCTATTTACTGCCACTAAGAGTAAAACGTCAAAGCACTTATACCATCAAGTTATAGCAAAGATTCAAAATATTGTACAAATCCCGTAATTATTTGAACTCCTCAACAAGAGCGGTATCCTTAACTAACTCGCTGAATTATCTTACACCCCGAGATGTTGGTGATTTCTGAATGTCATAGATAACACAATAAAGCCGATCAAACTTAAACGCTTCGTATGTTAAAACAGCGGGTATAGCAACCAGCATACCCTCACAAATATTACCTAAATGCGATATAAGTTGTCATCAGTGACCCTGAAATTATGTATCTGGATGATTATTGGTTTCGCTTTGTCATTAATATGCCGACTACCACGCCATCTGCTTTACTCTGTCAGCACCCGCCCTATAGATGTTCCATCACGCAGTAGCACCAACGTAAGCTTAGATTCACTCTCATTAAATGGTCAGACAGTAGCGTAATTAGAATGTTGAGTCCCCTCGCAAGGCACTTTTAGGGCCCTTCTAACAATATTTCTTACTTACCCTATGGCATCCGAAACTCGCAAGTTCATCACCACAGTAACTAACGTTCGCCATAGGATTCTATCCTGGGCAAGATGAAACAAGTTTTCACCATAGACACCTACATAACAAAGGTCCCTTCTAATCTTATCCTCCCAACTTCATCTCGGTTTTCCTAACGCTGTCCTTTCATCCGACTTTTCAACCAAGATGGAATATAGCGTTCGTTCCTCTCCCATTAGAGCTACGTGGCCTGCTCATTTTAGTCGTAGCGATTTTATTATTCTTTGAACGTCGTGTGAGTCGTACAATCCATGAAGATCTTCATTATGTAGTCTTCTCCTTTCCGCAGTCATTTGGTCCCGTTTCGGTCCGTACATCTTCCTCAATACCTTGTTTTCAAACACTCGTAATTTATGTTTATGTGTTAGGGTCGTACAACAACTTTCGCAAACGTGAAGTATTACCGGTAAAGTAACCATTCTGTATATTTTCAATTTCAACTTCCTTGATATTAATCGAGAGGCTAGAAGTTTCTGGACTGAAGAGAAACACATGTGTTGTCCTATACTAAAATACTTTTTATTTCTTCTCTTACCTCCTTTTTGCTTGTTACATATATTCCAAACTATTTAAATTTGTTTATTTTGTCTATTTTCTCATTCTTAATTGGTATATATCTATTTGCATTATTCGCTGCGTTTCGGTTTGTTTTCATGTATTTTGTTTCTCTATGTTTACCTGTATACCTATCTTGTGGCAAGCCTCTACTAAAACATCGGTGTTACCTTGTAGCTCATCTATATATTCCACCTACACGAACAGTTGATTGAAGCCAATCAACGTTAATGCCTTTTTGTCCTCTTTCATTTTTGAAAATTGCATATTCAAAATCAATTTCACAAATACAATTTTAACCATTTTGACACGTATGTAAACGAAACTGCAATTATGCAGAACAGTGTTGCCAGAATTCTAGAATGGAGATTTTGTCCAGATTAAGCGAAACATCCCGTCCATGAAATAAAGTTGTTAATCTGTGAGAAAGTATTAAAACCGAATTTTGAAGCTACTCATATCTACTAAATTTGCCATTAAAGTATTTGTATTGTATTTACGCCCCTGCAGCCAGGTTATTTGCCTTTATTTATTCAATTGATCTCGTATGAATATACGGACACTCTAACTAAGGTTCCTATTAGTAACCATGCGTCTGCAATGTCAGTAATTAAATCATAAGAATTTATTTTGAATAAAGCTATAGCAGCAGTATTTATGATTTCTTCATCCACATTTTGATTAAAAAAGATTGTGGCGGACGTAACCTAACTGTACCGATAAATGGCAACCTTCTAGTAATCGATGCTTCTTCCTAAATATGTGTTCCCGTATAGCTTAAATTGTGTTCTAAATGCTGATAGACGTACCGGATTAACATTTAATGGAAGAACATGTTTCAATGTCCTTTTTAATCATGTGTAAATCCAAGTGTACAATCATCTACGTTCTTATGAGTTATCGTTTGTGTATTTTACAAAAATGTAAGTATATGTACCCATTTGAGGTTCCTAAAACAGGGGTGTTTAATCTATGAATATTTCTTCTTCTCACTTTCGTGTTATTTTTTTTATTAAAATTAGAAAAATAAATACCCGGAGTAAAATTAACGTCAAATTGCAACAAGGGTTGTTTTGTGGTCACGACTAAAGAAATGTAAAACTCTAATGTCATAAGATATATGCATACAATTGACGGAAATGGTAATCTGAAGCTCAATAAGAACTAAAGTTTTGTCGTATATAATGAGTGTAGAACACATATTCCACTTTTGATAGCTGTTTTACTGTACGTTAAATGACCTGAGCCTAAGATGCCTCAAAACCATAAATGTAAGTTCTGTCCCAAAAGTAATGAAAATCATTTTTTCTCGACCACCGAACGCGTTCGGAGGGATTCCTAGGCATCGGAGTATGGTGTGGGATGTCAAGTAAACAGCCAGATGTCCCTGAGCTTTCGCAGAGAGTGCAACCCACGAAGCAATGTGCCTGTAACGCTTCACGCGAAAATATGCCCCGTAGTTGTGAACAACATAATGCGATAAACGTTTGTATGATACCCGGGGAAAATGCGTCGTAAACACTTGACATGTTACAACAAGTGTACGCAAAGGAACCGCTATCGTCTGTTCAATATTTTCGATAGCATAAGGCTTTCAAGGATGAAAGACAAGATTGTGTCTTTTGATGCTAAACGAATCGTCCGCAAGGCTTTCTTTTCCGACCGGACATACAGTAAATACAGCATCGTACGTCCAGGTACTCGACGGGTTAAGGAAAAGGGGTTATATTCGTCCGGCTAGAGATCAAGAACACCTGGATCCTTTACCACGACAATGAGTCGAGCCACACTACGTTAGTGGTGTGAGAATTATTGGCTACAATAATTATTCCATGCTTACCCAACCACCGTACAGCCCGACCTGGCCCCATAAGAATTCATTTTTTCCGTCGCATCAAGTCTGACCTTAAAAAATCCATTTTGGTACCATCGCAAACGCCCAAGTGGCTATGATAAGAGCACTGAACCGCGGATCCGTTGAATATTTCCAGAGATGTTACGGAGAGTGGCAGAAATGTTTGACTCGGTGTATAGAATCCAAAGAGGACTACTTTGAAAAGTTCTAACTGTATTTGTATCTAACGTCAATAAAAATATTTTTTTTTCCAGAATCATCCTCCCTCGTTTTCAGACAGATCCTGTAATTCTAATTAATACTACCAAACAGCGGAAGATTTCTAAGTATTGCATAGATCTATTTAGTAGTAGTCTTGTGGTCCGTAAAATTAAGAACCTATCGTTTTCACAGTAGGAGAAATTAAAATAAAGAGAAGTTAAACGACAGAATGGAAAGAGAAAATAAAATCAAAAAGAAATTGGACCACTTCTAGATATTTTGCAATTAACAATTAGCATTTCTGCAGCGGTTTTACCTTTTTCTTTATCCATTTATAATATGAACAAATTATTGATGAGTAACTCTTTGCAACATGAAACATAGCATCCTGAATATAGACAAAAACGTATTTCAGATACATTTTAACGCTCTAAGGCGCACTCTAAAGTCAATAAGTTAATTCAGTGTACGACTACTGCCAAGGCTACCATAGACCACTTAGTGCAGAATATGTATTTGCTTCAGAAGATCTAGGATTTGCTCCTAAGCGCCGATCACCATGGGTGAAGAATTGTTTACAAAGATTTCACCTCTCATACTTGTCTAATGTTTGGATGATATTTTACAACTAAAACATTGTCTTCTTCTTTTAAACATCCTCTCATTTAACTTCTGTTCTGCGTCAAAGATAACCAGTTATCATAAATACAACGTATAATTCATTATGATGACACATTCAGTATGGTTAACGTTAGATAATGTGTCAATAAAATTTCGGAGAGGAAGCTGGAAAATATAAGGTCTTTCAGTACTAGTAATTTTTATCAAGAAGAATTACTAGTAGCTAAGAATAATTGGATTTATTATATACGTTGATTTGACATACAAACCTATCTGTTACCTCCTTTCCTAAAGACTACTAATTATATTTGGCATTGTTCGTGTCACTTTAGTAATATTTGTTTTATGTTTGGCAGTCAGTTCCTTTATTAGCAGCTACTTAATAATTTATATAATAAACTAGCTGAAGCATCCAACCGCATGAGTGGTAAAAAGTACACCTAGATTATACACACCTCTATTACTAGTAGGGAAAGGTAGTGTAAAGTTGAAATGACGGACAAAGTGATCATGGGGTGTTTTTTCCCTCATGTGTGCCGCAATATACCCCACCCATCTAAATTATTTCAATGCAACACCTTTTACGAACCAATATCATCTGAAGTACCTATGACGAAACTTTACAATGTTATTGTAGTTATTGTTTATCGCTATGTACAGGTGTATGATATAACGTAAGTATTTTTATTCTAAAAAAAATATATACATACGGAGAACATTAACATTTTTAATCATAGTTTATGTAATTATTTGATGCTTAACATTAATTTTAATAAGATGTAAATGATGTAATGCTGGGTCATTCCACGTTAAACCATTCAACACCTGCAGCGTCACTATTTTAGAAAACAATATTTTTGTACCTGACTTGTTACATGTCCGAGGGTACAGAACTACATTTGAAAAATAAAAGTCCATCACGTGTCTTGAGTTGGGCACATAAGGCCTTTTTGACACCATTAATTTTTTTCATGAGGATCCATGGAGATATTTAACCCAGAAAACGAGTATTTTCCCAAATACTTATGTTTTAACCCTCGTAGAAAATAATGAAAATAACCCCCCGATTTAAGTTCATATTTTTTCATGCAGACACTTAGTTATTAGGTCTTTATCTGGCTGGGAACCATAGTGTTTTGGTAGGAAATCACTGCGAAAGACCCAGCTGACCCAGGAACCATACGTTGTGGTACTTTGCTATTTAGAACTTGATACGGGCGTGAAAAGAGCACCGCAAGAAACGTCCTGAAACGAAATATCATGCATCCCTGCAAATTGAAAGATACAAGATTTAAACCAAAAATACTTACATGCCAAAACTGAATTTAATCCAATTTAATTGTAAGGTAAGGTAAAATTCCAACAGGGTCCAAACAAAATATGTGAAATTCAGAATATAAAGTCATTCCACACCGTCTAGATATCTTAAACACAGGAACTCGTGAAGCGGTTAAACAGACTGATTACCGGGTATTGAACGATTGAGTAACCGAGGAAAGGTAAGCAATAAATGTTTCGAAGATTTTTTGCACCAATTTTCAAAGCTTGTGCTTTTTAGCATTTTGGTTCCTACCCTGTAGCCTTAAATTGGTTCTCAAGAAAATGATTTGGAAGTTGGAAAGAAACAAGAGCCCGAAAACAAAAGAAGGGGCCTAACAGTAGGTAGATTAGAGTGAGAAATGGGCCAAATCTTTTATCTTCATAATCAAATTGTATACTTCGTTCCCAGGTGTTTTTTGTGTAGTAATGTTTTAAAAACGCTTGTCAGTTACATAACGCATGTGTGATTCTCATCATTGAAACAGCGTTAGCTGTAAACCTTGTAGTCTTGTTATCGAAGTTCAAAACAATAAACCAGTTGCGCATAGGACACCACAATCACTGAAACTATCGGCAGTTGAGTCACGTTCAAAACTAAATTATTTTTAATAGCATTTACGCATCTTGCATGGGTCAAAATAAGAAAGATAATATAGAATGTTGTAGGAGAGTCTGTAATATATGTGAATTAGCAATCTGGGAATTTGCTTTTTATCGAGTTGGAAAACGTGGGTGAACATCAGCCACAACTGCAGGATGTATATATAAAATGCGAAAATTACCTCATTGTCAGCAAAATTTCCTCATATTACCTACGACATTCGTCAATCAAAAAAAGAAGCAAACGAAATGCACTCGTCCTCATATCCGCATTTAATTTTTGTGGAACATTCGGCAAACGGTCCATGGAACGGTTGTGGGATATTCCAGCAGGAAGTCCAAGTGAAGCCTTAAGGGCCTTCTGAATATCTTGGGATACAATTCGCCAGTTTATGACGTCCCTTGGCCATTTGTGCTGTCAGGGAAAAAGAGAGAGAGAAAGAAAGGAAGAGATAGAAGCTTGGGAAGAGATGGTGGGTAAGAGAAAGATAAAGAAGAAGAGGAATAGACGAACATGATGAGAAAATGTCAAGAAAGAGACAAAGAGAAAAAGACTAATGGAAAGTATGAAACCTATGGTTATTTATCATCATTCTAAAACAACACACACTGGTTACTCTCTGATTCTCGCTACTGATGCATCCAGCCTCGAAGATCTCCAACCGGAGTAGGATCTCTGTTTCCAGCCATCTTTTTAAGCCAAAAACATGGCATCCGTATGGGAATATAACCCAGAACGTTAGATTCAAATCTGATATAGCCATTACTCCGCACATTTTGCTGCACACTAGTTCCTTAATAAATATTGTAGTGCTTATTTGCAGAAAATAATATAAAAAGTCTGTACGATAGGTCAATGACATTCTTTTATTGTTCTGCTAGCGCAATAGACTTTGTTTTGTCTTCTCCAGCAAATTTTCGCCTTGCCCAATTCATAGCACGATCCCGACCCAGGAACGTCTGTGTTAAGCAAACTCTGAAAGGCTTCACCTTTCGAATCGACGTTTCTCAATCCATCTATCATTCTGAATCAATAAATCCAAGCTGAGTAACAGAAAGGATTGTTTATGAAATGTAAGTTCCAACTGTCAAGTCTTTTAACCCTGGTGTCCCCTAAGTACACGTCTTACCAACTAATTAGACTCACTGATATTACTGGAAGAGTAAAATATAGGAGGTTAATTGCAAACCCCGTTTGGTTCAACTTTTAACAGATAACATTCATTGAAGTAAGTTGACGAAAATAATCCAATATCTAAATAAACACAAAAATGATTCAAATAACAAGCAAATAAATATAATTATAACATTCACAATAAACCACAAAATCTCCACGTTTCCGGTCTGTGGATAGGAGTCTTCGTCATTACATTTTCCGAGCATTCAAAACTTAAAATCAGAGATGACTTAAATTGGCAAAAACATGTGCTATCCAACAGAACCCATGCAAAACCCAAATGGCAGCTATTGCTATACGGGAACCAGTCCACGACAATAGCAACCAAAGTTGAACCACTCAAATAAATGAACAAGTAACTGCACAACAGCATTTAACCACAAATTCCATGTAATTGCAGGAGACCTCAATTCCACTTTACCGTGAACGATGAGAAAAAAAATCACGAAATCAAACCATGCGTACACCTACGTTATTAGCACACAACCTGAAGATGTATCGAGCAACACTGGCATGGTGGATGGTACCCAGAATTCCACAGTCGTGAAAAAAACAAGAGTTACAAAACAATAGACGCTCAAGAAACGCTAATTAAGCGTATTAAAAATTACATTCAAAGAAGCGGAAATATAGAATCAAAGAGCTAGTGAAAAATGAAACGGCAGAACATGTAATGAAATAGGCGATTTTGTTTCAATACCATTGTTTACAAGTTGAAGAATCTTTTCCACCGTAGGCGTCTCGCTACGTTTGCTTCCACAGTTTTTATGAGTCAACGTTAAATATTATGGTGAGAGAAGTCACCATTATATTTTCACGATTGTTTTATCAAATAACCTAGGGGGAATAGGACTAGAACCCACGTATGCTTGTTTTAATATTGAAAATTTAGTCATTTTACTACTGGACTATCCTGTCAGCTTAAAGCATCAGGAAAATATGACTAAGTTCGAGTTTAGCTCTAGTCGTTGGAAATAAGTATCTTTCTCTTGTAAATTGTTTACAACTCGAAACCGAGAACTAGTTAAAACATTTAGCACCGTAATTTTCCCTTTATTACACTAGCAAATAATATTATGATTTTCCCATGGTACGCACTCTACACGATAAGGGTTAAATAGTGCTATTTTGGTCACTTTACTATCATTTTGGTATTTGCACGTCTTTGTACACCCAGTAGAATCCAAACGCATCAAATACATCCAAATAACGCATCAGGTGCGTCTTTAATCTGATGAGATTTATCACGCTTAAACAAGGTCAACATACCTGTTTATAATATATATGAACACGTAGTAATACTATAAAATAATACTATATATGTTAATCAATTAACTCATTGATATATATTACAATACCGTACTTTGTAATGATTCACAACAGTGAGTTATAATATCTCAAACAAATTATCTGATAATTTCATGCGGGAGGATTCTTATAGTCAATTTTGCTACAAATCTGAAACAAATTTGATGCTTGAATTTTATAATTTTATAACTACAAGAAATAATTAAGGGTAATGTGATATATTTCTCATCATCAATTTTTACACAACTTCGTAACGCACGTGGTGCGTAAAGTTTATCACCACAAGGAAATTCAAGGCTAGTACTAACGTGGCATAAACTTGAGTACTATCTCGGTAGTAACTATCAGATAATGGACTTCAGTCAAATACGATTACTACTACTACTACGACGACGACTACTACTACTACTACTACTAATAATAATAATAATAATAATAATAATAATCATAATACGATAGTTGTAGCGGAACATCCTTCCTCCGGAACTTTCATTGCATGGCGGAAATGTAAGAATGAGGTCAAGCGTCTGGACTCGCTGCGGCTGCTATAGTACTGGTTGCTTCAAATAAGGCATTAAAACAGATATTAACTTATGTTCCAGAAGTAACTAATTTTAATTTATTAAGAACTTTTGGCATGCTTAGATCAGCCTAGAATGGTCTAGGTAGGCAGCGAGGAAGGTACAAACCAGGAAATTACATAATACCAACCGGTATTTACCTACTGAAACAGATGAGGGAAACATAGGAAATCTCAGTCAGGATGGTCGGACGTGGATTCGAACCCGCGTACCTATCCATTGCAAATCCGACATACGTACAGTAACTTTTGTCCCAAGAGTGATTATAAAAATAAGATGAAAAACGTCCTTAAATATGGCTGTTTTAACGGCATTTCTGCGTGTATGTATTTTTAATCGCTTAATGCATTGTTATGGGTGTGCTTTGTTTAATCGTTTACGAGTGTGATGGTTCGATGCTCTTGAAACGTAAAACGAGAAATACCATAACGCAATAATTTATTATGTAGTTTAGATGAAACTTCTACTGATACTAACACGATACGTAAAACAATATACATCGTTCCATTAACTGAAATGAAACAACCATAAAGAAACTTTGTTGTTCATGTTTCTTAGCTTCTAATTTAATCAAGTAAATGAAATAAATGCAAAGGCGTGATGCGGAATTATGTGTGATTAAAACATCAAACATTACATTATGTAATAAACTTCTCATAAGTAATTAGCATGAGAATATGAAAATCCCAATCAAAGTAAGCCGAAATGAAAGATATAACTTCTTGGCATGTAGATTAAAACAACATAAAGGGAAACAACAGACACAAGGCGATCTCATGGAGTAGATCTGAAGAGAAGTGTAAATGAAAAGTTAGAAGCCCGGAATAGAAGGAGTGCAATACAGCTTTTCGTATTTGTCATCGCCATAGAATCTAACTCTGAAATAAGTTCATTGTAATAACTTCTATCACCACCAATCCACAACCAACCGTTCCTAATCCGCACCAGCACACACCAATGTACTTTTTCCGCCTATCACTACACACCGTTTTTGTCACAAGTTTAGTCCCTGCGAGTTCACGAAGAAAAGGTTCTTGTTATTGTTGAGAAGGGGAGCGAATACAAGGAAACCGATGATTCCTTGAAATATCTAGTTCCTCATAGACTCCAATTCAACATACGGCATATTTGTTCGAAATGGACGTGAATGGTTCAACCCACTGAAGTGTACTTCTCCACATCTTACATCTTGACGGATATATCATTAGTCCTCCCTCGTAACTATGAAACATGGAATAATTGAAGAGTCGTCAAATTACAGTAATTTGTGCATTTCCAATTCCCATCTGATATTTTTCAGAGCATGCTACAATGCTCACATATGCCTTTAACAAGATTTCAAAAGTTGTAAGCTTCTGCTTCGATAGTGTCGAGTTTCAATGCTATCACCCTCCATATGACAAGGTAATATAAGTTAGAGATATGCGCACTGTAACTAATCGTTGGGTTCCGGTAAATCCGGCGCATCATTACGCCTATTACGTAATGAGATACCATGTATTTAAGATCTCATGTATTGTGGGCTGTATTCCTCTCAGGAAACGTATGAGATGTTGACATCATTTTTTTCAAAATCTTATTTTATACTCTGAAGTCCTAAAAGTAATGAAGTACCTACCCAATAACGTTTGCGGGCATGAATAGATTGTTCGATGATATCCCACATGTGTTTCATAGGGCTCATGCCCAGCGATCTTAGGAGGAAAATCATGAGTTGACTGAATGTTCCTCAAACCAGTCGCGAACCATTGCGCCTTGCTGACATGGCGCATTGTCATGCTGACACATTCCATTGCTGACAGGGTACACGAAGTCCATAGAGGGCTGGAGATGGTCACCAAAGCAGCTGAACATAATGCTGACCGTCATTGTCAGGTTGAAGTTGACCAGAGTAACAAACTATGTTAGGTAAACACTACCGCACCATAACGGAGCCACCACAAGCTTACATATTGCCTTTGATACCTTAACGCATGGGATTTGCGACACACGGACCCTACCATCTATGTATTGCAATTGACTTATCTGACGACGCTACACATTGACAGTCCCCTTAGGACAAATCAACGAGTTTCCGAGTCCATGTGAGCCACCGCTTCCAATGGGCAACGATGCGTAGTGGGACAACTTTCGGTCTTCTGCTGCGATACCCCGTAGAGACCACATTACGTTGCGCTGATATCAGATACACGTTCCTGTGACGCCCTGTATTGTACGCCCTACTAATGCAACTCACAGAAGTCTAACATTGTAACTGCTTCGCCCTGTTCGACCGATTTGTAGCACTTTTACCGCGGCCACAACAAGTTTCTCCAGCTATCCCATGATTTTGGGCACTTGAATCATGGTAATGCCAAATATGAAATTCATTTTTCTCTATTAATTGCCGTTTTCAAAATATCCGATATATGACCTTAAACTTTTCGACCCACGAAGGCTGAACATTGTCTTGTTGTAATATATTGTAATCCTAATGTTTAAACGGCAATTATTTTTTCTTCACTTATTTCCGTTTCCGAGGTAACATGTGTTACGGGGATGTATACATCTAAGTATACGTATTTGCATAATGGTACCGGGGCACATTTTATTTTGTCGTTTCCGACATATAACCTTTAACAACATCCTACATATTTCTGACATATCCCTTCATTAAATTCAACATGACTCCTTATATTATTAACATGCTTTCTGTGTTATACTAGAGTAGTATACGCCGTAGCTTAGTGGTAGACCGTTAGCGTAGCATTAGGGAGGTAGGGGGTTTGTTCCCAGCGGCCGAATATCTTATCTGTGCTTTTTCAGCTTTTTTCCTCAGTCACACCAGGCAAATGCCAGGATGGCACCTTCATATTCCCTGGCCGAAGCCTTTCCAAATCCTTTTCCCTCCCCTAGCCTGGCCTGAGGCTTAGATGCCTAATGGCCATCAATAAAATTCAAATTCAACTATAATTGTATAAACAACTTTTTTTCGTATGATTATTTTAGTGAATTCTACATGTTTTGTATACGATTTAGTGAAATTCGCCATTTTTACGTAATATCGTGTATATAGTATACTGAAGTTCGGTATTTTCTAAATAAATTTCCACATTTGTAAGACGGCATTCGCATATAATATTATTGGAACTTTTCCGACAGGAGTACGCCACGTTTCTAACATAAAATCCATTTTGCTATTTCTAGACGAATACATATATGAAATACGACATATCGAGATTTAATATTGTGCTCTGTATAATTTACACATAGTTTTGTAGCACCTTGATCATGACTTTTTAAAATGCGGTTACGGAAACTCAAGAGAGACTTTATAATACTTAATATTATTTTATCTGTCTAGGACTTGGTAAAGTTATGACACTTTTGACTTACCTATTTTAGTTTCAGAGATATTATGTAATACAGTTTTGCACACCCGTAACAATACATATTTGGATATTGAAATAATCCATTATGAATATTTTGTTTAATCTAACATATGCCTTATTTGTAGCTGATCTTACTGGCACTTCTCATTAGAAACGCATCTTAGAGAATTCTATGTTTACGGTTTGCTTTGCCTGTTACACTTAGTGCTTGTTGAGATTTGGTTTTGACTCAAAATACAGGAAAAACATTTTTATAGTCTCTACTTTGAATAAGTTATTGAAAAGTTCTGATTGAATTTAAGTGACAGTTTACTAAGAACTCTACATTTTGTAATATGTACATTACATGTTCAGTCGTTGTCTTCTTCAAAAACAGCTCTTATTAATTATTTATTAATGAAGGTTAATCTGTAACCTTAGGACTTTTGGATGTTAGAAAAATCTAAGTTAAGGTGTAAAAAAAATGTTGAAACTAATTTTTAATTCTCGTTTCGTTTGGTAACCCAATTATTTTGACTTTTGTAAATGCCTCAAGGAACTTGACATTTGTTACTTTGTATATGTTTTACTGTAATTTGACCTTTGTCTCAAATAAATTCGTTATATTAACATTTGCATTACCGAATATGAGTTAGCGGATATGACTTAGTAGGTTTTGACTGTTTATATTTACACTATGCCATATTAAAATTATACATTGTTGTACATACCTTAATGAATGTTAATATTTATATATGATTTGCTATAATTTTACTATGTGGTACCGCAATTCGGTATTTTAAGCTAATTTTTGTAATATTTAGACTATATCTACAATATTTAGAAATTTATTATGTTTAAACACAATTCTTGAGTTTCGAAGCAAAAACTGCTTTTTTCCTTTTCTGTGAAAGCGAGATGTTGATGGAATTGCACATTAAAGTATGCGATGAAGGCGAATGAAGGCAAAGCACCAGCTTTGGGTATTTTATAGTTTTTTGCGTAGGAAGAACGGGAAAGGAATACCCATATACTATTACATTTATAACAATAAATTTTCTTTTGGCCCTCTCGAAAAGTTTCTGGATTGGAGATTGCAGCTTTTGCCTCTAAGCCCCACAATTTTACTTTATAGCTTACTACAATTCTACAGGTTTACTCTAACTTACGTCATGTTTTGTGTACAATTTAGTGAATTTTGTCTCTAACTTGTCGACAATAGTTTGTGCACAATTTTGAAATTCAATATTTTTGCCCTAATGTTACAGATATGAGAGTTACCAAAATTGAACTACTTCGCATTTAACTGTCGTTTTGTAGCACTAATACAATCATGAATTTAAAGAAGTAACATACTTTACGTACATTTTTTCTCGGTAAAAACATGTTAACTATTTCTTATATAGTTTTAAATCTTAATTTTGTCCTAACTAACTAACTCTATGGCTTATGAAACTCGCAAGCTCATAGCCGCAAAAACAAACGTTCAACATTGGATTCTATTCTGGGCAATTTCAAGCAAGTTTTTATCACGAACACCTACTTCTCGAAGATATCTTCTAATGTTGTCCTCCCAACAGCGTCTAGGTATTCCCAATGCTCTCCTTCCATCCGGCCTTGCAACCAGGATAGAATATAATCTTCGTTTTCCCCCATCCGAGCTACATGCCCACCTTAGGCGTCGCTGGTGAATCGTATAGTCCGTAGGTCGTATAGTCCGTATACAACCGACTCTTCTATATGCAATCTTCTCTACTCTCCAGTCACCTCGTCCCGTTTCAGCCTGTATATCTTTCTCGAAACCTTATTTTCAAACACACGTAAATTATATTCATCTGTTAGGGTCGTACTCCAACAATCGCAACCGTAAAGTATTACCGGCAGAATAACCTTTCAGTATATTTACAATTTCAATTTCCTTAATATTAATCGCGGTGTTAGAAGTTTTTGGACTGAATAGAAACATGCGGTCCTCGATACTAAGTGACTTTTTAATTCTTCCGTTACCTCATGCTTGTTACATATGCTCCCTAGTATTTAAATTTGTTTACTTTCTCTATGACCTCATCCCTAATTCTTATGTTTATATTTCCTCCATTCCCTGTGTTTCGACTTGTTATCATGTTTTTTGTTTTCTCTATGTTCACCTGTAGACCTATTTTATCGCACGCTTCTACTAAGACATCGTTGTTACTTTGTAGTGCATCTATATCGTCCATTATTAAATCTCCATCATCTGCGTATACGAAAATTTCATTCAAACCATTCAATGATAATCCCTTTTTGTCCCCTTTAATTTTTAAAATCGCATATTCTAACGCAAAGTTAAACAGTAGTGGTGATAAGGCATCGCCTAATTTCAGTACTCTGCTTATGGGGTCGCTGAGACACATCTTCACTAGCTGAACCATTTTTTTCTGAATTCCAAATCGTATCAGGATACTGCAAAACCTTTTCATTTTGATAGAATCATATGCTTTCTTAGAATCAATGAATAGCTGGTGAAACGTCCAATTGTATTCCCATTTCTTCTCCAAAATTTCTCTCAAGGCGAAAATCTGGTCCAACGTGGATCTATTTCTTCTAAATCCACATCGGTGATCTCCAGTTTTTTTTATCTACGTATACACTTAGGTGCGTTAACAGAATATTACTTAATACGTTGTAACAGGTTGTAAGTAACGATATTCCGCGGTAATTATTACGGTCCTAATTATCATCTTTTTTTTGTAAATCGGAACTATTATTGAGGTTTTCCATTCGTTTGGGAGATCCTCCTTCCTCCATATAGTACTTATCAATGTATGTAGTTCCTTCATTAGTGCCGTTCCTCCTGCTTTAATTAATTTGGCTGGCCTAATAAGTAATAATTTTAGATCCACTTCTGGTATAGGATGGAGTCTTATTATCATGCGGGTAGGAGTAATATTTTATTCCGAATTTGTATACCATGGTATCATACAATCAAATGGGGATATTACGTACATTAAGTCCCCTCATAAATGGACAATATGGATTCCAACGTTTACGTTCTTTCGTCGTATTATTTCTTGGTTTTAATTGTCTCATCTCTAGTGCACAAAATATGCATTTCAAAATGTCTGGAGGTCCTAGAAAATAGAAATCAGCCTCTGCCAAGTCTTTTTTGAGTTTACAAAACTGCTCTTCAATTGTGAAAACAATGTCATGAGTTTGGAATATAAACTACGCAAAGGTTTTGGTTCCCACGAAACCGTTATACTGTCCGATTTTTTCCCACAAACAGAGTATTCATAATATGCATTTCATAAAATGCCGAAAGGAAGATCAAAATACATCACAATGGTGCTTGGCTTAGCTAGAATATGTTGAACTTGTTCAGAAAGGGAAAAGCGCTACTAAACGTGAATCTCAACTACCATATAAATATTCTATAGTCTATTATATTCTTCAATATCATGTCATATTGTCTTTCACGTGAATAAATTTATAACAAATTACCTTTATTATTGTGTTCCACCTAACATAGTAGACAAGATTGATACATTAAACGACGCCCTTCGTACTTAAGAGACTCAAGATTCAAGATGGCTCACTTAGCGAATAGATGACATGACAAATATATTGTGTATCGTGTAACAGCTTCCCTTCACTACTCATGGATATAATTAGTTGTTTCTTATTGCTTTAAATGTTTCAGAGACAAAACGACAATTTCAACTCTGAATTTCATTACATGTAGTAATTATCTATCCACAAATGGTTGGCAATCGCACACACCTTCATGAATAAAAATACATTTAGTGATATTTTCCGTTAGTGATCTTCTCAAGCCCTACGCCAAGTTATGTCAGAAAAACTCTCTTTGTTGTCGATAAGTTTATTTGTAAGTTATAATTTCAAGGTCCGGTGCAAACTAGTTACTCTGAGCAACAAATTACGTAATACATTTAGAGTAATTTGTTCATAAGAAGGAAAAGGTCAAGGTTTTTAAATTAAAAAATGCGTGCGAATGTCATGATCAAGGAATAAGAACTAAGACAGTTTAAAACTTCTTGATGCATTTCTTTCATGGAATTTATAAACTCTCACTCTAGGAGCTTTTTACTAACACGCAAATGTTGAAGCCCTATAATTTCTACTT
>JAGDQP010007649.1:49838-63306 GCA_022664845.1 Lepisma saccharinum | reverse complement strand
TATGCTTGTAAACTTAGAAGCACGTCCCGCGTGTGTACAAGTGTGATATTCTTTACTATTACCAGTTATAAAGATATGTGTATGATTTGTAGAACTTCGGAATGCACACCCTTTCATGGAAAGTCAAAGTGTAAATGGTTCCAGTTTATCGTGTTAATTATAGTTTCTTAAGTGAATTCCAATGGTAGAATCTATGTACTGAAGAATATTCGCATTATATAAAATAAATATTTTAATCAACAGAGAGAAATAACCCTCAGAAACACGTCCTGTCTGTCTTCCCATTTTCTCATTCTTAGTTTCCACCACGATGAAAAGGAATGAACGCAGTTTCATAGATTTTCTGCATCTTATATAAAAATAATTTTTTAACATGTTTGGCAAGGACATTTTTGCTCCAACTCTGCTAGTTTATTCACACCAAAGCTTAGTGTACTGGAGGTTAACTTAACAAACAACATACATGACTTCATTACTGGATTCTGCAGATGTCATACTCTTTCTACTAATGGCACTATTTTATACCATTTGGGATCTACAAATATGCGTTCCAGGATATTTCGAAGAAAAAAATGACCACCCTGGACTTCTGAAGTTAAAATTTACTACTGATTTAGGTAAAATAAATTTTACTTCTTTTATAATATTTAAATAAGATTTTAGTCACATTTTATAACTCCCCTCTACTCCACCAATAATAAAGGTGATCGCGTGACCTGTTAGGAAAAATTTTATCACTAAAGAAATAAAAAATTGGCGTTTTATTTAAGCTTCTTGAGAAGATGCAACATTAAGTTTGAATTCAGACTGTAATATTTAATAATTAACTTATTCGAAAGGTCTTTCTTATACAGTAGATATAAATAAAAAGCGCGTCTTTTCAAAGTGACAAACACGCAGAGACAAGTAACACTAAAAACTTGAATGTTTTCCAACTCTATATAATATAAGCGCCATCATATGTTGAATGTACTGCATTAAGAACTGAGGAACATATTTATGAGAAGGAACTAGTTTGTAAAGAATTGTTTTACCATCATGTGTTAAGACTCAACAAGTAAAGAATAGGAAGCATTAAAATTACATTAATTGTGTGTCTCACAGAAGTAAAAGAAGTATAGTTTGATGCCTATACGATTAAAAATATCAAATAATAACTATTCTTTATGCTTTAACTCTGAACGATGAAAATAGGGACAATATGCTTCCCGACAAACATTGAATCGGGACGCGGGACAACGGGCCCAGATTCGGGACGGTCCCGACAGAATCGCGACAGTTGGCAACCCTGAGTTAAGGTGACGTATTCCATAAGAAATTTATACTAGGAAAGCACACTTGTACAGTCACGGGAAAAGGTACTTCGGGAACATAGCATTTAATTTTATTTGTATAACTTACAATTTTTAGCCAAATGCTGTGAGATGTTTGCACCTGCAAATGACAAGTTTATCTAGTCCATACTTACTTACTTACTCTATGGCTTACGGAACTCACAAGTTCATCGCCGCAGTAACAAACGTTCTCCATAGGATTCTATCCTGAGTAACATCAAGCCAGTTTTCATCATAGACACGTATTTCTCGAAAATCTCTTCTAATAGGCATATTATCCTCCCAACGTCGTCTCCGTCTTCCCAAAGTTCTCTTTCCTCTCCGGTTTACCAACCATGATGAAATACAATCTTCGTTTCTCCCCCATCAGAGCTACATGGTCTGCCCACTTTAGTCGTCGCGATTTCATTATTCTTACAACATCGGGTGAGTCATGAAGTCCGTGAAGTTCTTTGTTATGCAGTCTCCTCCATTCCCAAGTCATCTCGTCCCGTTTCGGTCCGTATATCTTTCTCAAAACCTTATTTTCAAACACACGTAATTTATGTTCATCTGCTAGGGTCGTACTCCAACTTTCGCAACCGTAAAATATTACCCGAAGAATAACAGTTCTGTATATTTCAATTTCAGCTTTCTTGATATTAGTCGCGAGGTTAGGAGTTTCTGGACTGAGTAGAAACATGCGTTACCCGATGCTAAGCAACTTTTTATTTCTTCCGTGACCCAGTTTTTGTTTGTTACATATGATCCCAAGTATTTAATATTGTTTACTTTCTCTATGTTCTCGTTCTTAATTGTTACGTATCTATTTCCTTCATTTCCTGTGTTTCGGCTTGTTACCATGTATTTTGTTTTCTCTATGTTTACCTGTAAAGCTATCTCATTGCACGCTTCTACTAAAACATCGGTGTTACATTCTAGTGCATCTATATCGTCCCCTACTAAACCTACATCATCCGTGTACGGAAACAGTTGATTCAAGCCATTCAATGTTAGTCACTTTATTTACAAGTTTTTTTTTTTAAAAACTTACTGTTTCATCTCTGGTACAAATCTTGCAACTTTAATTTAACTCATTTCCCGACGTCATACAATAATTAAAATTTGCGCAGCGACGTAAGTCAGGTGACAATACAACATTCCATTGTCATTTTCATATAAATTATTTCTATATATGTATATATTTTAAAACATATTTTAATATTTTGTTATTACAGACTTCTTTATCCTAAATAAATACTAGCCTGCACCGCGGCTAGGTTTGGCTGGTTGCAGAAAACTTTAGGATTTGGGCCATAAAATATTAGGTGGAGAAAAAAAATATGAATACCGAAACAACCCGAAAAGAATAATAAATAAAATAAATTAAAAAAGGATTTAAAAAAATAAAATTAATTAAAAAAAACACGCTTTTTTAAGCAAAGAAAAATAGACTGAAAAGTAAAAAGTAATAAATGTATGAATCGGAAAATGTAGGCTAGCGTGGGTGCTCTTAGATATTATGATTTTATGATAAGGTAAGCAAAAGTACCCACGATTTTATTTTCCGATTCATAAATTTATTATTTTTCACTTTTTAGTCCATTTTTCTTTGCTTAAAAAAGCATGTTTTTTTTAAAAAATTCATTCTTTATTTTTTTGTCTTTTTTAATTTCTAAATCGCATATGCTAACGTAAAGTTAAAAAGTAATGTTAACAAGGCACTTATCAATTTATACAGTTCTTTGATTAGTGCCGTTCCTCCTGCTTTAATTAATTCCGCTGGAATACTGTCTATTCTTGGTGATTTGAAATTTTTAAACTTCTTTACCGACATTTCGACCTCGATCTCGCTTGGTTCGGATAAGTTAAATAAAAAGAAATCTAAATGCTATGTTTTGGAAATACCTTTTTCCATGATTGTACACCATGTATAAGGTGTTCATTTCTCGAAGAAGGAAAAACGGGAAGGGATTCTACCAGGATTTTCATTTTAGCGGGGTGTAAAGTCAAAATTGGGAGGGTGTGGGTGGAGTTCTGCACGGTTTCTATCGATTTTTAGCGCAAAACTTTATTGTCCAGAATTAGGGGGAGGGTAACACTTCCACAGGGTAGGTTCTGGCGGAATCACATTAGGTGGAGGAATACGAAAAAATAATAAAGAAAGGAAATCATTATGTCCATGGCGAGGAGGACCGCGAAAGAGATCTTTTCTTGTGTAGGAAAACGGAGGAAAGTAGATATAAACTTCTGGGAAATTTGACTGAGGGTGAAATGGGGCAGGGGGCAATAAAAGAAGATGAAAGGATAGAAAGTTAGATTACAACAGCACTGAGACAGTATATCACTATGGTTGAGGAAGAAACATGGAAAGAATTGGAGGGTGGCAGAATAAATGGTGAGATTTAAAGAACTACCGGTATACAAAATTTTTACATGTCTATCTTTTTATTCTTATCATTATAACCATGTGTGTTGTGTTATATAAGCTGTATCTGTGTGTATATTCAGATATTGAGAAAAGATAGAATGTATATTTATGTAAAGGGAGTGTGAAGTTTTGAAAAGTCGTATGTAGAGAATAAGAGACGGAAGAAAGTGCGTCCGTACAATCATTGGTTCGCACTGGGAAAGAATAAATAAATAAAAAATATTTGTCTCATAAAATAAGTGCAAAATCACTTTTATACTCTTGTACATAGCGTATGAAGGTGCTTCGGTACGTTCTTGAGTACATCTGCTTCAGTATTACACTCACCGAATAATTGAATAGATTAGAAAAAAAAAGAAACGTAATTGATTACAAAGTGTTTGAGTGTTTGGAGCTTCAATTTTCTTATCGTGCTAATGGCCATCTTCTGGTACTTCCCTTCCTTATCCCTTGTCCTCCTGAAAAGGTGTTTACCGAGACACGTCATCACTTACACTTGTAATAGGTTTAGGCCATAACTGCTCTATACAGCCAATAAATTTAGGAAATACTGTCAATAAGAAACGCGGTATCACCATTTTCTTTGGCAAAATGAGGTAAGTTGCTTGAGAAGGAAAACAAAAAAATCAGACAGACAGGAATTCAATTTCTTCAGGTCAGAGACGAGGAAGATGGAAAAATGGCTGCCTAATGACAAGATTTGAACACTCAACTAGATGAGCGACAGTTCTATTTGCTTTGGCCTCGCCAGTACCTTTTCTTTTCTTCTTAAAAAATCGTTTCTTCCCTTTCTTTTTTAATCTGCTACTTTAGAGACTTTTTTGTGGATCCTGAAGCGAAGACAAACACCTCAGGCAGCGAGATGTTCAGTAGCTTTTAAGCTCTTCCTCTTCTATGAGAGTTTTATGCCTGCTTTTTTCTTGAGTCTTCATCTCCCCTCTTTGCTTCTCTCCTGATCAAAGGGAGCTTGTGGAAGGAAGGAAAGAAAATGGAGATAAAAGTAGTTTAAACAAACTAAAGAGAAGAAACGTAAACAAAACAGAAGCCAAGAGACTTTGTAAAGTGGCCACGATCCCTCACGTCAAATGATTTAGCATACAGGTGCAAATAAAGTTCCACAGTCAAAACTCAAGACACCTGCCTTATTCAAGCCACAGTCTTTCGCTCAATATTACCAAAATATACCTTTATACAATCTAGATTTTAAGAACAATAGCTGAAAAAAAGCGAAGATCACAGTGTTGTCAAGCTAGCTATTTTGTAGGAGAAGATAGCTATCTTATAGGTGAAGATAACTATTTTGTAGGTGAAGATAATTATTTTGTAGGTGAATATAACTATTTTGTAGGTAAAGATAATTATTTTGTATGTGAAGTAATTATTTTGAACGTAAATATAACTATTTTGTACGTGAAGATAAGTACTATGATTAAAGTTTTTCCACCCACAATGAAGAATTTTAGATAGTTCAAGTTTAATTTTAAAAATGTAATACGTAAGGAAGCACAGTATATTCTAAAATTTCAACATGCTCTTGATAATATCAAGTTACATTCTGAGATGCAATGTTTCTTCTGTGTCTTTTCCTAACTTTATGATAACTGTCTATTTTGTTTTCAACTTTAAAAAAAATATTATTAGTAATTTCGTTTCCTTAAAATATATTAATGTTTCAGAAGTATGTCTGATTTTATTCCAACTTAGATTAACTTCGATTTTCACGTAACTTCTGTCTTAATCTGTAAACACTATTAGCAAATCGCTACATTAACAAACATCCTAAGTTGCAGGTTTGTTAATGCTATATTGTGTCCACACCTCAAGTAGTCCAGGGAAACTTCATCCATATTTTGCCCATAGATATTTATTCCAAAGACATAGTGTAAAAGTTTTTGTCAATAAGGCAATTTGTTCATTCGACATAGTCCCAAGACTTTGTCCACAATATATTTGGTTGAAATGCCAAGTATTCCACATTTGGTTAAATTATTTTGTCCACGAAATACTTACGTGGTCCGTACCTCAGAAATTTGATTTAGAGTGTACTTGTTCCATAGAAATCTTGTAGCAGAAATATCATTTATCAAATGTTGAATGGGCGAAACGTCTTGTGAACGAACTGTCTCATGGACGTAAAAATCCTTTGAACAAAATATTGAGTGAACTAAACGTTGTGAGGATGAACTATTTTCGGACCTAATGTCGAAGCGACGAAATATCTTGTAAACGAAATGTTCTTTGGATCGATTATGTGATTGGTAAAATGTTTATAGACCAAACATATTTAGACTGTGTCGTATGGAGAAAGTGTCTTTGGATGAATTGTCAAACATCCAGCCAAATACTATGTTAGAGTCTGGTTTATGCTTCAAAGTATGCAATCCATTGGTATATACATATGGTTATGTCCTTTCATTAGTCATTACATTATCCCGCAATTTATTTGACTACTTGATTTTCAATGTATTAATAAGCTACGAGTAGCTATTATGGCCTAGGAGCCAATATGACCTATCCACTCTATTCGTTATAATTCGTGTTAAATCCGACAGATGGTGGTAGTGTGGAAGTATAAAGAGTGTTTTAAACAGAAGCCAATAGATGGAGTCTCCAGTGTTGTGGAGAATGTTGAGTAGAGAGAACTAAGTTCAAAGCTTAGGTAGACTATATTGCGTCCCTGTCCCTCACATCACTTTTATAAATGAGAGCTTTTTCTAGTGAATTCTTTTATTATGAAGTAATAATACGGATGATTCACACACAAAGACACCACACATTATTATACATTCACTCAGAGCAAGCCAAACAAGCAATGTTCAGTCTGATACACTGTTGCCATCGTCCAGCCAATAACTGGATTATGTGGCGAAAGAAGTCTGGTGTCTGCGATGCGAAGAAATCCTCAACTGCATATTGCACGCCCGAACATCAGGGGAAATTTTTCCTGCCAAGAAGTGATCGAGATGCCGGGAAAGGTATTAATCAGTGGGAGAGAGATCGGGGGAATACGGCGGGTGAGGAAGGGTTTCATACTGAAACTTATGGAGAACTTGTACCGTTCTTTGCGCGACGTGTGGGAGGGCATTGTCGTGCAACATGAGGACACCATGACTGTTGAATATTGCTGGATGCTTGCAGACAAGTCTGTGGTGCATTTCATAGAGTGTTGATCTGCACGATCTGCAGTGATGATTTCACCTCGCCTGAGAAAGACATGATGGATCACTCCCACCACAGATCACACCATACCAGGAACAAGACTCTCCGTACGTGAAGAGGAGGTTTAGGACACCATCCTGGACGTCGATCACGATCTAATCAATGCCCTGACCGTTTACGATTATCATAGTAGATTCATTTTTCATATAAAGTGATCATCCGATGTAGGAAAGCTTCCCGCTTGCACTTCCTTCCTTACACTTTTCCGAGGGTTTGTTTCCCCGGTGTTCTTGAGTAGCTCATCCGAACTTGACGGTCGGTTCCAACGGGGCTCATTTTGCAATGTTGTGTCACCGGAACGAAATTTGACAAAACAGCGGCAAATGGTACTTTCATTCGCTATTCATGTCCCAAATGCACTCATGGCTTGCTGTGCAGAATGCTCCAGTTTTAATTCATAAAGAAAAATCACTCACAATTGTGTATTCTCGATGGTGCACTTCCATACTACTCTGTTCAACAACACACTGCCTCCTGACTGTCTTAGTAACCCAGCCTATTTGCTGGACGTATACAGAGTTTGTGATGTTAGACGTCTGACCTCAGTTGTGTTGCTAAAGAGCGTTTGCCACCAGGCGTCAACGCGGTCATTTCATTCGTACCAACCCAATAAAACAACAAATCCAATTCCAGTTAAGTATAGAGATGTGCGAAAAAAGTAATGACGTTACTGACCAGTAAATTAAATACCCGAAATTTAGAAAGTGTTTTCCACCAGTCATGCATTCTTCTAGACAAGGCGGCGGAGAATTCGTATACGAGGGATGCAACCCGCATAAACACCACCCAACCATCACTTAATCGCCTGCAGTGTACACGGAAGAGAGAGAGAGAGAAGATAACACAAGCAAGTGACATCAAATGATACTTCATCGTCACTCATGCTGCATTATTGACGGTTCAAGTAACACACATACACATCGACCCGCTAATGACATCTATAAACAAACAGATTCGATTACCTGGGGAAATCACTCGTGTCATACAGGTAGTCAGTCATACACCTTTCACAAAACATCAATCCACAACTAATCATATTTCGATTGTTTCATTTCACATTTATCTAGAACACGTCCAGTAAAAGAGACAAAGTACAGTTACATAAAATGCTTACATTTATTTTTATCTATATTACATCAGCCCGGATGCTTAGACACAAAAACTCTTGAACATATACAAGAAAATACTCAGGGAAACCGTACTGAAAGCATTGAAAATTCAGACTAAAACCGTGAACATAAGCAAACATCCACTAAAAAAACCTTCAAAATACGCAAACAAATAAATAGTCACTAAAAACCTCGCAAATAATCACTAAAACCTTGAAAATAGGCTAATAGTCACTAAATCTTCAAAATAAGCGTACAAATAATCACTAAAAATCTCGAAAATAGGCTAATAATCACTAAAAAAATCCTCCGAAATAAGCAAACAAGTTGCCTCTAAAAAAAACTAAAAAATAGACACAAAAACTTTCAAAATAGGCAAATAGTCACTAAAGACTTTGAATATAGGTAAACAAAATCCACTAAGAATCTTGAAAATAAGCATTAAAAATGTCTAAAAACGGGTACTTGAAACTACGATGAAAGGGCAGAAAATGGAGCAAGAAGTGATCATAGAAACCTTACACAAATATTTTGTTAGAAAATTGGAAAATGCCTGGAATTGAGCTTTAATAATAATAATAAAAAAGAAACTTAATAGACATTCGCCTGTAGAGGAACTACTTCATATTGTGGGATGCTCATACAGCATAGAATTTCTTTCAGATCTGCGAACCTTTCCAAGAGTAGGCAAAATCAGATTGGTTGTAAGAAGGCCTAAAGCTCCCCTCTCACAAATAAATCAGATTTTTTTAGGCTTTTAACCTAACATCCTGACTCTATCACTTCACCAGTGTCAACTAGAAGTCTTTTCAAACATAACAGCTCGGTTTAGCTCGCTTTGGGATAGCACTGCTAGCCCTTGGGAACCTTTTTCTTACCATGGATGTAATTACGGTAGACGGATCTACTTATAGTGAATTGAAGCCAACACAAGCCATACATAATCAATACAAGATGTAATTTATTAAAGAAACAACTGAACATCACGCTCCGTACGTATTCCAATCTTCCTTCTCTCTTCCTTAGCTAGATTCTCTTCCGTTTTTTTGCTTCCACACGCCCAGGCATAGGCCGACCAATAAGACACAAGTTAATTCCAATCATCCAAGCAAGATTAATCAAAAACCGGGGTCAAGTTGACCCAGCTTAATTGTATTCGACCAGTCGACCTCTCTCCTGTATCTAAATCCTTGATTCCTGACAAGTTTCGTGAGCCACGTTTGTCCATAAATTAAGTTGTAGTATCGATGGTTTTGCATACAACGTCGATACTACTAGCGCCACCTTTTTGTGTAGCTCCGTCTTCTGCAATATTTCGTATGTTCGTAGAATCTGTGGACATAATCTAGGGATTGCAAGCAACTACCTTTTTGATTTCTCAAAATAACCAGCTTTTCAGCAAGAAGTGGAAATGTCAGATACTATGTAATTGACGGAACCAGAAAATTGTTTTGAGAGAAAACAGAAAAGACGAAACAGTTTCGTAACCAATAATTTCTGCTTGTGTTATTATTTTTAGTATAGTATTCTTAGCATTTGACTTTCCTGAAGATACCTCTTTTTACTTCGGTCGCGCATCAAATTATCACCACCCATTTATGCATAAATCGAATTTACGGATGATAATTTACTTTTAAAAGACTCTGATCCGACTATTCTTTTCCAGTTTTCTCTATGTAACCCTCTTGCCGCGTCAACTTTCCCACACTCCTAGCATCAAAACAAAATATATTTAACATATCCATACTCTTCCTTGTGCTTATTTTCATAAGAATACTCCACCTTGAAAGCGTGTAAGATTTAAATACTCTGTATAAGAAATGTATTTCATGTAAAGTTAATGACCAGAATCTACCAATGAGGAGCAAACAAGCAAAAGCACACAAGTCCATTTTTAGATAAAACAGTTTTGTTCTTTTAAAGACCTTAATGAAGAGCTGTAGTGAATCATCGAAAGTAATTTTACTAAGAAGTACTTATTACGACAGGATAAGTACTTCTATCAATAAATTATTTTCTATTATTCGATGCAGCTCTTCATTCAGGTATTAAAACGAACAGAACTTTTTTGTTTTATTTAAAAATGGACTTGTGCGCTTTTGCTTTGCTCCTCAAATATTGGTAATAATAAAGTCGTTTCGAACAGATCATTGATACACTTGTTATCCACAGAAGCACAGAGCTAAGCAGGAAATCACAAGAGAATAAAAGAAAATCAACTACACTACGATTACCCCCGTTTGTTGCGGTCTAGTGAAGTGGCGGTTCGTCAGGTGAAGCTAGTGAAGCACCGTTTCACTTGTTATTTTGATATGCATTAAGTAAATTGGCATTAATATGTACTGTTTGGGCCTGATCTAGAAAGCTAGTCAACAACTTCTTAGATCGAATAGTGCCATTATCGGTAATCCCGAAAATCCAGGATAAAAATTGATGAGCAAGGATTGTAGAAGTGAGTGGATGAATAAACTTTTTGGTAGTTCTTCACCTATTATTTGGGTCACGAGCCACCACTGGTTTGATGGTTGATGTACCGGACAGCCACGTGGCACTGGAGAGGCTGAGCAGCAATTCAAAGCCTGATTGGGCTAACAGCAGTGGGAACATCACAACTGTGGCTCTCATTTCTTTAGACTCAACTGGTGAATGAAGCAAAGTCAGGACCAATTATCGTGCACTCCGAACCACGCCCCGGTTTGAATCCGGTGCAATTAGCCGGTGCACAGACCAAGTAAGGCCACTCCACACAGAATAGGCCAGCTCCAGCCTCCCGATTCCATAGAAATGTCAGTTGGTACAGCACTGACTTCGCATTTGGGAGGTTCTGGGTTTGATACCAGCAGGCGACCATCCTGGCAGTATTTTTTTTTCAGTTTTTTTGTCATACCAGGCAAATGCTGGTATTGTACCTAGAACTTAGTTCTTAGTCGACTCCTTTCCCTGCCCTATCCCGGCCTGAACCATATATGCCTAAAGACCACATAAATTCAAAGTTCACAGTAGTGACACAAGGTTACTAACTGATCTATTGAGGTCTGTATTTGTACACAACTTTACATTTAAATACATGCAATCACATCTTATTTCTAAAACTCGAAAATCTCATCTGGGTCCAAGTGGGCTGTTGTTTCTTTCCTTTCATTTTTAAAGCATTAAAAAAAAACAGAATAACTTCCGTTTATGGTTTGTCGTCAGCATCATTCCAAACATTTCATTAAGCTTATAATAAATGTGTATTGTTCGCCTTGTTCAAAAAGTTTATTTTTGTCACTTGGTTCGTTTGATATGGGATTCTTCATATACTGAAACAGAAAGATTGAGAGAGAGAGAGAGAGAGAGAGAGAGAGAGGACAGACAAGTAACACACTTTATGTCATTCAGTACTATCGTTTGACAATTAGCTTTAAGAGCTCTTTTAGAATTGACCGAATTACAATCAATCAAGACAATGACTTTAGTCAAATATCTTCGAGCGTCATGCGTCATAGACAAAGTATAATAAGGCTCTATATTATTATTATCCGATGTGTCTGGGTGTCTGGTGTTGGCTTAAATTGTTTTCATCACAGTCTCTACTGAAAGAAATAGGTCAAAACTGTTATGTTGCATAAAATAAATAAGGAAAAATATTTAAAAAATGAGAAAATAATAGGTTTACATTAATTAATTGACAATGTTAGTGTTTTTTGCTAATTAACGAAGTACATTACCATAATGTTTTCATGTTTTCCTGCTTACAGCAGTTTGTAGTGAATTTTTTTGTAATGAAAAAAAAATGAACACTGATATTCAGTAACAGGAAAACCCTCCTATTATTTTCATAGATATTAAAAAGAGCTATATTGTTTGTTTTTATTGCTTTAACTTTTAAACTAAATTGTACCTCTCGATTTATGCATAGCGATACTTTTGCTAACAAGGAAAGTACCCAAAGGCGTACAAAGGATTTCGCTCGAACTGCACATTTAATTAATTGGCACTCTGTACTGGAGCTATGAAACTTTAGCTACTAAACTGCAACGCATCAAGGTCAAAATTGGCCGTAAGGGGTATTCTAAGTTAACAGATACTGGGTTAGTTCCGAAAATAACGTGAAAATCACAACATTGGTCGTTTCATGATGTTACGTGAGAGGTGGCTAACCCTTCCCGCTTTAACAACATGTCTCCCATCTTGAAATCCGCTTTTCTGTATTACGCTCAGTTCTTTTAAATAGGAAAGGAGTCATGTGACATACCAAACTGAACCGGAAGAGTCTCGCTAATCCAATGATGAAATTAATTTTGACACATATTAATTAGTTATTACCTATGAGTTTTTAAGCTATCGCCACTTACAGGTTTAAATCCCGTAGGAGAGGCGAGTGGTTCAAAGTCCACTTTACCAAACCTATAGGTTGAGTCTTTAAAGACCATGCCAACTCATTAACCGCGTTAATAACAATTCAATCGATCAGCCATGACAATTTCCGTAGGAATGTGGACAAATCTTTTAACAACAGAATATCCAATACTCATTTTACAGCAATTATTTTATATAATGTAATTAACAAGTTAGTACTAGTCTGTAGATTTTCTTTTGTTTCAGAAAATTTTTCTTTCAATAAATCGTGGGAAATACAATATTTATGTCAGACAAAACAAATAAAATATTTTTCTTCCTCCGAAACCCCCCACGAAACAAGGGCTTCCAGCGTACGAAAATATTACAATGAAATGAAAACAAAGCCACCGCCTTTTCTTAAACAAGAAGTCCTCAACAATAGGATTTATTCGTATGTTCTCTTAAACCACCAGTTTTTGAATCTGGAGGATTCGATCTCTTAGTTCTCCCGGTTCTTCATCCTATTCCACTCACTGCTGCCTATATTTCCTTCAGCGATAAAAGCGAATCTGGGAAAGTAAAATAAAGAACAGCATACCCCATATCCCTAATTTAAACAGCTCTTACCAGTCCCTCCATTTAAATACCTCTACAAAATCCTTACTCGTTCCCTCCCACGTGGAATGAGAATTAGAACACAAGGAGAATTGTTAAAACAACAACAACAAAACAGGAAATTCCCAACCAACATGCACTAAAGTAGAATAGTTCTTCATTACATTTACATTACATTAAACTTTATATATACCATTGAAATTTACTCGTATTTATATTAAAGTTGTCTAACTCTGGACATGTTTTAAGAATACGATTATATAATCAGCACATTCTCCTAATAGGCGATATATCTAATACATTAGTCCTTTGGGGCGGGAGGTGAAAGACTGTATTACGTGGTCGAGTAACTCTTTGCGGGACGTGCAGCCTTATTTCGGATAATATTTTTTTCTGAGTGACTTTTACTATTGTTATATCTATAGTCTAATTAAAAATCATATGCATAATCAATTATT
>JAGDQP010007649.1:6435-44838 GCA_022664845.1 Lepisma saccharinum | reverse complement strand
AGTAACTATACCTTAAGTCTTCCTTGTTATTCAAATCAACCAAATAAACAGTACACTATGTACTAGTTTGTGTAGAAAAGGTAGCAACTCTTTTATTTCCCAGAGATTGGAATATGTACTTGTTTACTCGGTCCAAGTACTTTTCGAATTTAGGTTATATTTCTGTTTTTTGTATGTTAAAAAGGGAACAAATTTAGATTGTATAATTTCGATTTGCCGAGTGTCTTTCTTTGTATTAGGATGCCATACTACTGCAGCATATTCTAACTTCGACCGAACATACGCTGTATATAAAGTTTTAAAACATCAGTATTTGAGAAGTCCCTTCCTTGTCTCATTACAAACCCGAGGTTTCTGAAAGCGTCACTAATAATACGCTTAATGTGTATATCAAATGGTTTGACTTTATGGTCACACCAAGATCGGTAATCGAATCTACTCGGACCAGTGGTGATTCATTAATACTGTATTCGAATTCCAAATAATCCTTTTTCTCGTATAAGTCATTACACTACATTTTGAAATGTTTAATAACAATATGTTTGTTTTGCACCAGTTGGAGACTGTATTGATATCATTTTGTAAGGAGAAAGCGTCTAATACAGCGGAAATACTATACTAGATTTTTAAACCACCTGAGAACAATAGCTTGTTGGAGGATGTTATTACAGCAGGCACGTCAATTATAAATCCACCCACACCTTCTTATCTGTATCAACCTGACTCTGTATTTTTGGTACCAATTGTATTGTAGATTGTATCTAATGATATTCATGTTTTCCAGCACCACCAGTCATACATTCAACATTATCCATATGTTGCGACACTGTAGTCTCATCATCCACTAACACATTTTGTAATGATGTCTTCTTCTACCACTTGTTGTATCATGGAAACATGTGATTTAAGACTTACCTTAGAAGCAGGCTCGAACTTTTTCTTGAGTTCCAAATCCAAATTCTCATGTTCTGTTTGATTAGAATTTATATTTGAATCAAGCTTTTCTATAACTTCATTAACTTTCTACAGTTACCTCTTTATTTTTCTGTCCTTGTTCATTTGTCGGTGTATTATATGTTCTCATCATACCTAGAGGAGAAAATACTGGAAACTCACTGTAACTGCAAATGTCAATTTGCTCATTTCTCGCCAACTTTTGGGGATTGCGCCTAGAATCAGCTTCACTGTTGACGATGGTTTATTCACTTCTGATGCCTTCGAGATCGAACGTAAAGAACACACAGCCGCGGAATGATTCGGTTCATTACACATAAAGCAAGTCGGTGTTTGTTGAAAGTATTAAACCTTAAACTTTTTACTGTAATGTAACTTAGTATTGGACGCACTAACTTGTTTTTCACAAGTTTTTTTCCACTACGACATTTATAGTAGTGATTTTGCTTGAACTAATCGTCCTTTACTGACATGATTATTCCATATTTGCTTAATTCTTTAAATAAATCCGTATTCGGTAATTGAACAGGGACCGTGTGTACTTTGACTAGCGTATAAATTGGGTAAGTTAATTCAACTTTCAGTCTATGTAACTGAATATTAGAGTCCAAGAAAGTTAATTCACTATTATTTTCTTCTACCATGCGATCACATAACACAAATGAACTGAGTTTAATGCATAATATCTTGTGTATAAAATCCAATTCAATTGATTGTACTCCTTGGTTTTCTAAGTGTAATTGGTCCCGAATCTACAGGTGAAGTTTAATACTAGTTTACTAGTTGGAACCTTTGTTGGTACTGAACTAAAGAACATACAAAGAGTACTTTGTCGTATACCACTCATAATGTCGAACAAAACAATAACCTTTCAATATACACTATCTCACCCAAGATCTAAAAAATAAATACTTATATCTCTTCGATTTCACACAAAAATCGACTGTAATACACAGTTCACCCAATCGCACCACCAGGTCACACTGCCCCCCACATTTTCACAAGTTACTCAAAGACCGCTGTACACCCACGTCCGTTTGCTACCGAAAAAGCAGGCTTACAAACGGCAATTCCTTCGCTGTCCTTTTCCACTGTTGTTTATGCTTTAAGAAGCTCAGCACAATGCTACCAGATCTCTCAGTCATGTAGTTACGGGACCGGAGATGGCAAAGTTTAGCTTATAGTAAAACACTATCATCGCGTGGTTGGACTTCAGGGCATTAATACCACAGCCACAATGCAACGAAACAAAATTCAAACAGTCTTCAAGTTTTACAAATTTCCTCGCATGGCTGGTTCTTCCAAAAAGATTGAATTAAGCTACTTAGAGTCTATAGCAACCAGCAGCAATGTTGTTCAAATAAACGACTTATGTTGTTCCAAAAGGTTAATTTCATGGCTGTTTATGAAGTGCTACACGATATTAAATTTGACAAAGGTGAAACCAACTGACTGACAATCTTGATGCAAGTCGGCATGCTACTTGGGTACATTTTCAAATTTCTTGCTCTACTGGAAGTCCCGAAAATTTAGATGATTTGTGAGCCAGTCAGTGAGGATATATAATGAAAATGACCATTTTCTAGGTCCAATATCTCGCGAATAAGAGCACGTTAGAACTCAAAATTTGGAGGATTTATTAAGCAAGTGGAATCTTAGCGCACCCAAACTTTTTTACATCCCTGCTATGGAGTTATAGAATGAAAAAAAACTAAGACAAATTGTTTCTAGTGTTGGTGATGCTGTATTTTTTTAAAGGAGTATTTTTTAAAAAAAAATAAAAAAGTGTGGACCAATGTACAAAGCCTTGTGAAGAAGAATGACTGTATGTTTTTATGCAGAATGTTGTTGTAGACATCTAAGTGATGGGAAACACGGAGAAATGAAGGGAAATGAAAGGAAGTGGGCCTGAGAGATCTAGATCTGATCAAGATGAGCTGCTATTATTATTATTAAAGAAAATATATCCAAAGGTAACTTGGAAATGTTTCTTTACAAACTGAAATTTAGTTCTTGGAAGCAATGTGATTCCAAATCTCAATTTAGTGTACTCAGACGTTTTGCTATTATTGTTGTTACACACGCCATAAATTTGATTCCAAAGCCAGACATATTAAAGACTCGTGGTAAAAAGATTTTATTGCTGTGTGTATAGTTTACCCCCCAGTCATTTTTCTTTTGTTACACACATGCAGTAACATAAAGAGATATTACAATTGTTCCCTTCCGCTCTGCTACTCTCGTCAAACTTAATTCTAGTTGTTTCAATATATTGAGAAAGCAGTGTTGCCAGAAGACGGAACCAAAAAAATTACCGATGAAGCAACAAAAGTACAAAATTTTAACTCAGTTTTATCCAGATTGGCTAAAAGAGTTTAGCGAGGTCGTTACAGATATTTGTAGTCACAGAATTGTTTAAACAACCATAGTTATAAAAGAAGGAGTTTCCACTTCAGCCTATGAAAGTCAGAGCTGAAATCGGGTCACGTTTGGTGACCCGGTAGCTAGGTCTGACCTGGATATAGGTGACGCGATACGAAACATGGCCCAATGGACCAAATCACCAAACTGACTGTGATCCGGAGATCCGAAGATGTAATCTTGATCCAATTGACCCGATGACCTTGTCTTGCCCCAATTTTTACCTGATGCAATCTTGCTTCTGTAGCTTCAATCAATCAATGCTGTATTGTCATTTGTGAGTTTCACAGTTCTTCCAGAATAACCTTTTCCCCAAGGGAAGTTGCACTAGCTATGGGGGTATTTTTGTGCTTTCCATAGGCTATTAATATTGATAGGAAATTTCGGGGTAGTAGCAGCGTTAGACATTGGGAAGTGTGTGTGGGTCGCCAAATGGCACCTTGGCCTTCGGTTTTGGTTGCCAAAAGTGAATGCTTAGTCACCATTTCCTTTTTACTAAGGATGCAAAACAGAAGACTAAATTATGCATATGACAATTCTTCTTCTTTCTCTCCGTCTTTTCCAATCTACGTGGGGGTCAACGTTTCTGATGAGTCTTATATCATGGGCAGATTTATTGAGGGCATGGGGGCACTGCAATCCCAGTCATTTCAGAATGGCTATGAGAAACTAAGGAATAGCTTCCAAACTTAAAGTAATTGCCTCCCAGGGTCTCTCTCATAAATTCTGAAATGATTGGGGGCAATGTCTCCCATGTCCCCCAATAAATCCACTCATGAGTCTTCTCCACATCGCCATGTCCTGAACTTCTTCCTCTAACAAACCTTTCTCCCCGAGATCCTACTTAACCCTATCCATCCGTTTCCTCTTTGGTCTCCTTCTACCTCTCTTGCCCTCCCCTTTCATTGCCATGATTACAGAGTCATGTCTTCTCCTCATTACATGTCCATACCACTGCGGCACTGCAGTCTTCTTTCTTGTATCTTCTTCGATATCTCTAGAACCTTGGTTGTTCCTCTTACTCTCACCATTTCTCACTGTCTCTTCTTGTTGTCCAACACATCCAGCGTAGCATTCTCATTTCGGTGATATCTAATCTTTTTCTTGTGCTTTCTTTATTGGCCATGTTTCTGCTCCGTACATCATTTCTCATTTCTGGTCTAAGCACTGTTTTGTAAATCATCCCTTTATTCTTCACCGTGATTCTGCAGTCAAAGAGAATGCCACCTACTTTCTTCCAATTTCGCCATCCCTCTTGCATTCTGTGTGTTATTTTCGAGTCCAAATCAACATTTCTACTAACCGATGACCCTAAATACTTAATATGATATATTTTTGTTCAATCGTTCTTCTTTCAACATCACTTCTTCATTTCCATCTCCGTTAAACTCAAGATATTCAGTTGTCTTTCTACTAATCTTTAGGCCTCTATCTTCCAGAGACTTTCTCCAACTCTACTTTCCTTTACAGTTCTGCCCTGTTAATATTGCATAGTACAATATAATCGACAAACATCATACATCAAACATCATCTCTCACATCCTGATTTATAACGTCTACGACTACATTGAATAGGTAAGGGCTTAAGGTTAGGCCCTGGTGTAATCCTACAGTAACAGGGATTTGGAGTGTTAACCCCACACTACTTCTTACCTAGCTTCTGTATACATATATTGGATTATCCGTACATATTTATCTGGCACCCTTTCTCACCCAAACCTCTCCATACTTCCTGACGTGGTATTGTGTTGTAGGCCTTCTCCAAATCAATAAAGACCACATGGAATCCTTTTTGCTTTTCCTGGTGCTTTTCCATAGTTTGTCTTAATATAAAAGTTGCGTTAGTTGTACTTTTTTTTCCTGGCATAAATCCAAATTCTTCTTCTTCTTCTCGTAATCTTCCTTCTATAATTTGCTTCCAAATCTTCATCGTATGTGACATTAGTTTGATTCCTCTATAGTTTCCAAAATCCTGTATATCCATCCCCCTTCTCATTAAAAATTGATACAAAAACAATATCCCTCCATGGAGGCGGCATTTTTTCCTGTTCATAGATTTTTTACATGAGATCCCATACGATATCTATACCGTCTGGTCTCAAAATCTTGCAAGCTTCTACTGTTATGCAGTCAGGACCTGTGGGTTTCCCGGTGTTTAATGCTTTCTCTACTTCATTCCGGCTTATTCTTGATGTTGGTCCAAGATTTGGAGTTCCATCGCTAAGAACTTTTCTCGGATTTTCTTCATTAAGAAACGTTTCTAAATATTAGGCTCATATCTCTTTGATCCTGTCTTCATCGGTAAGCACCAAATCCTTGGTCATCCTTTATTGCCTTGTCTCTGCTTTTTTTTTTTGCTAACCTGTATGGCTTCTTCACTCCACTTGGTGTTTCAAGTTCGTCATACCGTTCATCCCAGGCTTGCACTTTTGTTCTAGCCACTTCCCTCTTTGCTTCTTTATTAACCGCTTTCAAGATACATTTACCCTCTTCCGTCCCTAAAGCATCCCCTCTAGTTTTAGCTTTAATAGCTTCTGGCACTTCTTCATTCCACCACCACGTCTTTTTTCCTGCAGGGGGGTCTTTCCAGAAGTTCTACTCAAAATCTTCTCTGCGGCCGTTCGCATGATCCTACTATTTGCATTCCATCATTTTTGCACATCCTCTTCTTGCAGATTTATTATTTTTTAAAATCAGAAGCACATCTTGCCAATTAATGTTTACATAAGACATATCTGCTAATTAATACACAAATCACATCAGGACATTGAATTTAAATTTTAAGAAAGAATATATTGATAGATGGAGATAAGCATAATAGCATCAAATTTTGTTATATATGTCGGCAATAATTTATAATCCTGAATTAGCTGAAACACAATGACAGTTTTATCTTAAGAAATTACAATAATACTGAATAAGTTATCGTATTTTTATTGTTAAGAATACCCATATTACGACAAAGACAAGCTTTCAAATTCAAGTTAACTTAATGTGTTTACAAATATTGGTAGTTCTTTTTGAAGTTTGGTCTCTTAATGTGCCCCATAGTAATATTCCTCCACCACATATTTATCGCATTTGCAGTACTGAAAAGCTCTAGGCTAGGACCATTTATGTTGGCCATGAAAAAGTCGTGAACGGTAGTCACAAGCAAACGATTACAATATGTATGTATTGACCAGATTAATATCCTGCGTTCGTGCTTTGCAGAAGGACTATGGGTCAGTTCTACAATCGACGACTAAGCTTCTTGCCAGGGCTAAGTTGAGGTCAAGTCTCATTTTGCGAACTCTCATTGGCCAAAATATGACTTGGTTTCAACTTATCCCTGGCCAGAAGCTTATCGGTCGATTGTAGAACTGACTCTATGACAGATAATAAAAACCTTTCGTCGTTCTGTTGAATGCATATCTTGAAGAGTTGACGAGAAAGAGAGAAAAGTTAGTCGCGAAATTTGGCCGCCAACGTTTAACTTCTTGTCGCAAAAGCGACTGACGACCGGCAAATTTCGAACACTGGGTCGCAATTTTGATGCTTTAGAGGGTAGATCCAGTCCAGATTATCCCTGAAAAAAAAAAAAAAAAGTTCAAACGCAACAGTGTATAGTAAGAAGATTTAAAATCTGCATTGCTTTCCGCGTCGAAATCGGGACGGTCAGGCCTGGTCCGTCATAGACCTGGTGACCCGATTCAAAACTCCACCCGAATGGTTGCTTGAGCCTTAGATGCCTAAAGACCATAAATCAAATTTTAAAAAATCCACACGAATAACTAGATTGATCCAGTGACCCGTTTCAGTTCTGATTAAAGCAATTTTGGAACGATAACACATTTTGTTTTACAATATTAAGGCCAAATCCATTTAGGTTTTCCAACCATTTTCGGTTTAAATCAATTCTTCTAATTTGAATGCAAACAAACAAGAGAATAACTTTCACAGACTAAAGTAACTTTTGTTCATGAATTAATGAGTATGATTGGTTTTAAGGCCAATAATAACTTCAGACAATTTCTGGACGTTATTCCATCCCAGTGCCGCCCTTAGGGCAAAGCAGGCGGGACTCATGGCCCAGGCTCCGCGCCTCTGGTATCCCGCACTTTGGGGAATCTGCCGTAGCATAGACAAAAAATAATGTTATTAATTAACTTGTCTACTAAGCTCGTTGCCCGCCTATCCTAGGGGCGCCACTGTTCTATCCTAAAAAAAATTTTGAGACAATTTTGGAGTTACAGTTCATATTTCGTTAAGGGTAATGATATTCATTATTGAGTCCGAAACTGTCTTTAAAACTTATTTTCTGCCTTATCTGCATTTAAATCTGAATAATCGAAATAAAATGAAAAAGGCGGCAAATTCTGTTGTACTCTAAAAAGAACCACTCAGAGCGAAAAAAGGTTTACACTCTCTTCCTACCTACCGGAAACTGTGTGAGCTCATATTAACTATTTTATAATGTGTCTGTACAAACTAACTCAATAATTTCAATTTTTGTTACGATTTGTACTGAAAATTTTATTCTTTCACGGTGAAAAACCAGAAAATTTCGTAATGACCAGTGGTTCAAATTCTAACAGTGGCGACTCATGCTACCCCCTACCCTTCCCCCACCACACACACACACGATCAATCTCGTTGATTAATAGTTATCCTGGATTTATCGGCTGAGCTGGAGTACCAATACCACCAATATCGATCTTATCCAGTGATGAGCATATTTCTGGATAAGTTCGAAATATTTTGAACCTTCACTGATTACATTGCCAAGTTCTCCTTCGATTGAATTCGTAGCATTCATTTATGTTATTATTTCTTAAATGTTCAATGTGTTCTTATTCAGTGAGCGCTTGATAAAATAAGTGAAGTTCTGCTGCGCCAGCTACTTCTGAGAAGCCGCCATTAATTTACAAGATTAAAAAAAACGATACCAGCCAATGTTACAATGATGTTCAAATTGAACATTTGCTATTATGCCGGGAAGATGAAGCCTGACGTCACAGCTTAGTCTCGTCCACTGTATTCACTTATGCCAATCAAAAACAATGTTTTGAAGTGACAAAACGGTAGCAAACTCTGTAGTTGTCTGCTAACCAATCAGGCACGTCGCCTTTGTCTATGCTCATTTTTCTGGCTTCAAAATCTTTCGCTGAGCATGAGATAGCTATAATCAAATCCTTTATTAAAGCATCCTTGCAATGTAATTTTTACGCGGGCTTTAGGACATCACAGGCCCGTAGCCAACTGAAAAACTTGCATCCATTGCATAACTTTGGAATATGCAGTTTTGGATAGAGCAGCTCTCAAGTCTTTGAGGGTGCCATGCCACCTCAGTTCTACTCTTAGTGGCATTGGAATTATCAAGCTTTAGAGTTCCCGCGCTTTCGGAACCCTGTATAGCGTCGAAGCGAAACATTTGTGCATCCTCGATGGTCTATACTCTTTTTTTTTCTCTTATTTTCATGTCAGGAATTTCGTGAGGTAGGTATGTCGGCCTTGTTTTACAATACCCTGTATATATATTGCATTACCTCGCCGCAAATATCGCATAGCCTTCACCAATAAGACATGATTACGGAAAAGTAACAGAGAAACGATAACGTGAAACGACTAGATATAATTAGAACTGATTTAACCCAGGCCCGTCACCAATCAAATCTTCTGAAGGGGCACCAGTCCTGATAGTTGAGGGATCAGTTGTTTGATCTGATGAAGCATATGACACGCAAAATTACCACACCATGATTCAAAACTGATCTACAAGAATGGAATTATTATTTTCAGAAATATAGGATAGCTGAAATTCGGAATAAGCTATTTATTTCTCTATTTAAATAGAAACAACCAGACCAGTGTCAGTTTCGATACTAGTGTACAATTTCGATTGCCAAACCAACATGTGATCTAACTCAACCTACTTCTTATAGTCTGATCATTTGGGAATCGAAGAGCGCACCCTTGGAATTCAGTCAGCACTTCCTGTGTGGGAAGATTCTTATATTTGGGCTGATAATGTGTACTATGTTCAGTGGAAACTACTTGTGTAGCTTCTGTAGTTAAAAGAACTTCGAGCCTAATGAATAATTCTACTTCTAGGTACGATATTTTGAATTCCGCCTCGTGGCATTTGTCCGTCTGTCTCTCACAAGCCAAATATTATATCGATATTAATAGATGAAAGTTTTCTTTTGTGTCTTTGATATTTGGTTCTGTCATTTCTTTATGAGTTGAATCAATGTCTGATTTTGCTATTGGTGATTTTTTTTTCTTTGACCCAGCATTTTTTGTAGAAAATATAAAAAGAGGATTTCATTTTCTCCTGTTTATCATGCGAAAACCTTCTGCAAATGTTCTTAAATATTATGTTTTTAAAAATCTTTTTGGTTACATCGTGTTTTTGTCATTTTTCGCTAAGTATAGTAAATGATAAATCTGTATCTTTTTTCGTCAGCATTTTTTTTTAGCGTTTCTCCTAAGCGGCATGCCCTTTGTGTATTTCTTTTGTAAGGAGTTGAGCAACTTCCATGGTACCTAAGGTGTTTTCGTGCTTTTATATGTTAACCCACCCGTATCATTTTAGAGGAAGTTTGCCATGTTTTTGTGGTTGTATGAATTGTTTGTCACAGGCAGGAATCGATTTAATGATCCCAGAGATTTTTGCTATGTTAGCTACGCTTTTTATTGACCAAAGAAGATAAGTTGATGGTGTAGGTAGACTGGTAATTTATGGAATGTTTGTTATTAGAGTATATTTTTATATAAGAGGAGCATAGTCTCTTTTAAATGAAACTAACTTCAGAGGTCACTCGCAAAGATATCTCATTTCTTCTCTAATTTTATAAACATTTGCATGGACTTTCCGAACTGCACGCGATAGTCTAACAATGCCCTTTTATTACAGTAGAAGTCCAATAGACCGGCATCCAACAGCCCGGAACGGCCGATTATCCGGCACTATCCCAGTTTTTTTTCTGTAAACGCTTGTGAACGACAGTTGAAAGCGCTTGGCGCGGTTCGGAACCACTCGGATGTGTCCACTACACGTCTGCTACTGTTAGACGCAATCAGCATTGTTCGGAATCAATCGGAAGCGTTCGGACTTTACTCGGCTGTCACCATACACAGGTTCAGTTCATTGTTTTCGTTGTACGGCTTAGCCTATACCAGTAGTAAGAGGTACAGCTCAAAAGTCCGGCATTTTCGGTAATCCGGCACCGGGCCGGTCCCGAACGTGCAGGACTATCGGACTTGTACTGTATTACAAGATGTTAGTTTACGTTTGTATATAATTTTGTAATATTTCTCGCATAAGAAACTTGCAAAATGAATTTGCAATTTTGTAAGGGGTCGTCAAGGACACCTTTTCTGAAATTTGCTATAGGAAAGTACCGTACTTCTAAAATTACGTATGCTGATTTTTCATTTTATAATGAAATTCGATTCGAAAATAATGGAATACTCTATAAAAATACATATTTGTACCAATAAAATACATTTAAGAGCATCTATAGAAAATTATAAAAATTTTATCAAGTATATGTTTGACCTTTAATTTTCATACATATATGCAAAGCATTGGTATGGGGCTAGGAAATTTTACGGGATTAGGAAAAATTTAGGGGGCTAAGCCTCCCCCCTTAGCCCCTAGCTCCCCCTTGGCTACGGGCCTGGGACATCATCACTCCTCAGAATCTACAAAATCTTCAACCCTACGAAATCTTATTAACTAGCTTACACGAAACACATACAAAAATTTAAAGCAATAGCTACTCTTCTTGTTACGACAATAAGACTTACATTTTATCATATCAACCAGAGTAAAATAAAGAACTGTTTGTGGTAATTGGAAAAAAATAATTCATTCGTTCAATTACCATAGGCATCATAATTTAACATAACCCAAAGATTGTGTTAATTGTTAATAAGCAACTGAACGGCCGTAGGGCGTTGGCTTAGAAATCGGAAGGTCCTGAGAGCGATGCCAGCAGCCTTCCATCCTGGCTGAGGTTTTCCCACAGCTATTCCTCAATCACACAAGCAAATGACGGAATGGTACCTACAATGTAGGTCCTGGCCGACTATCATTCACTGTACTCTCACCCACCCTTTCCCGCCCTGAGATGCCTGAAGGTCATAAATAAAATTGGAATGCAAACAACATTCAGCGGCAATATCAGTCTAAAAGTAACATAGTTTGCTATATTTTGCATATTGTGGCAACCCTGTCAATGGGGGTGGGGGAGGGGAGAGAGAGAGAGAGAGAGAGAGAGAGAAAGTTCTAATAAAAGCATATTCCAAAGTGATTGAAAACTGCTATTGTGGAACTTAAAAAAACTGGAACAGAAAAAGGAAATAATAAATGCTGAATTTTATAGCTTCATATCGGTTCCATCGACAGGTCATAACATACTAAAGTAACAAAACACACGGACGCGGAACCAACGGAAAGAAACACCATGGTCTTTCTAGGAACAGTGAATTGCGGTCTTACGGCCCTGACCATAGAATTATGTTCTCCGCTACTAGTGAGGAAGAAAAAGAACCACAAACTTTTTGAAATATGGCTTCACACAATGTTGAGACGAATCAGCTTAAAAAAAAAAAAGTGTCATAAAATCTTTTGTGTTATTATTACTCAAATTATTGGGCGAGATTCGTCAAGCAATGCGAAAGAATATAGATTAAGAATGGTAAAATTGCAAGTCCCTAAAATATTTTTTTTATTTACGTTTTATTAATAAAACTGGAACAGAAACAAGAAGAAATGCAGTTATCAAGACACGCAGATTTTACTTTTGGTTCCGTTTTTAAATGAATTGTGACTTTTCCATACAAAGCTGTTAAGTTGTTGAACCGAATTTATGGTCATTAAAAAACATTGTTTTTCTTCAACATGGCGTTTAGAAGAGAAAATAACTGGCGAATAAAAGAAAACAGTAATTTTCACCCCTAAAAATTTAACTGTAGATTGTCGGATTGTGACCTTAGGCTGGTTACACACTGGTAGATCAAAATTACTTTCTTATTGTTTTCAACCACAGTCACTTTGTTTTCGGGAGGGAAGGAAAAACATTGTTTTAGCAAACCAATTAAAATTTAGTCAACGTACCTAATTCACCTATTACACTCGCAATTCCCATTTATTTTCTTCGTAATCCCCTTCCATAACTTGTAGGGCCTTCCCGAACAAATGCGATAAACTTCCAGTCTGGCATTATACTTATCCTTGTTCGAACTCAAACAAACCAACGTAAATGCTGGAGAAAACTTCTCAACTGCTCAATGCAGACGAAACCGGTATTCATGTGCAAAACAATATCCCATGCTTCGCTCAAGCGACGGTGATCCATTGCAGTCGATACACAATCTCAACGTTCTAGAGCAGTTCTTAACCTTCTATGAGTTAGGGACGGCTCCTTTAAAAAATCTAACGCAAAACTATGGACCCCCTCCCAGCGAAAAGGAAACTGTAGTAACACATTGATTGTAGTAACAATCGAATAGTTTTTAGCAAGAATAATGAAAACCGTTTGGTACATTATTCGTTTATTAAAGAAAAATTCCCTATTTCCACCTCCACCATTTTCTGTCCCATATGTTCGAGTACCATAGCCTCCAGAAACTTAAGGAATCTATGTGGTATATTTAGAACCGAAACCTGCTCCCCAACCGCTGGTAATAAAGGCTGAATATGTTATCTCTCTGAACAATACACTATAATCGATTAAATCTTGTATTAGGTGAATATGAAAATAAGTCATTTCAGCTGGTGATTTTCCTTGCAACAACGGCGATTTCGCAAACCAAATATCCATTCGTATCTTGTCAATGATTTCAGATTACTTATAACTACGTGCCTCTACTATTTTTTTCTTCTAAGTAATGATTTTAAATCCTGTACCGAACGATCAGCCAACCCATTACTTTGGAGGTGGTACGGAGGCGAATGTCGTACTTCTATGCCTTGCGATTTACACCATCGAAAGAAATCATTACCAGTGAACGGTGGTGAATTGTCCGATACTATTACCGTTGGTAATCCTACTATGTTGAACATACTTTGTAACTTGTTTATAGTTTCCTGAGCTTTGGTACTTCTTACCATAAACACTTGTAGCCATTTTGATAGACTGTCGATTGTCAGTGAAAATTTGCAACCACTAAAATCGAAAAAATCTATATGAATTCTTTCAAATGGTACCTGTGCAGACTTCCACTTAGAATAATATATATGAGGTCTAAATCTATTTTGTACTTGACAATTATTACATCTATCTATGAATATCTGTGCATTCATTTGAGGCCAGCATTAATATGATTTTAAAGTCTCCTTGATCCTATTTATATCTAAATGTTGTTGGTGTAGCGACTGTAATATAGCGGTTCGCATATTTGTCGGCACAGTTACTTGACCTTCCTTGAATAAACACTTGTTGAAAACTGTGATTTCCGAACGAATCCTGTAATAAGATTTGTATGTAATGTTTTGATATACCTTTGGTACATATGACGGCCGTCCATTGACTGTCCAATAGATACTAGTCTCAAAACCGGATCCTTCTGGATTTCATTCTGAATTGTCTCTAATTGTGAAGCGTCTGCTCTTACATTTAATACATACAATTTTGAAATCTCCTCATCCCCTGTGATCTCCGATGGCAACCTCGACAAACGATCAGCCACTTGCACTTCCTTGTTGTATACAATACTATTCGTGTATCTTGAAAGAAAAAGAGACCACCTAACCAACCGTGGATGTGCCGATGATGGTATGGTTTTCTCCACTCCAAAAATTAAAGTTACTAGAATCGAATCCGTGAGTACCGTAAAATGCCTCCCATACAGATATTTGTGAAAGTTACGCACACCATAAAGCAAGGCCAACGCTTGCTTCTCGTAATGTGAATAATTCTGTTCACTTATTGTTAATGTTGCTGAAGCACAGGCAACCGTTACTAATTTGCTCTCATCTGTCTTATTACAAAGTTGGACACCAACGCCGTATGGACTTGCGTCGGTAATTAAAAAGACTGCCTGTTTAGGATTTAAAATATGTATTTTATTGGTATCTACTACGAGTTCTTTGACTTTCTGAAATTGCAGTTGATGTTCTTCAGTCCATACCCATTGCACATCTTTTTTATTTTTTTTAATAAATCATGCAGCAGGTTTAAATGAGTTGTTAAGTGAGGAATGTGTTTGTGATAATACATTATCATATCAATAAAGGAGCATAATTGACTGACTGATATTCTATGGCGTTGGACATTGTAATATCGCAGTTTGATGCTTTTCAAAAGGTTTGATTCCTTGAGCAGAAATAGTATGCCTTAAATACTCATTATTTGACATTTATCTAACTTGACTTTTATATTACGATTCCTGAACTTATTTAACACCGTGTATATTCTTATAACAGTCATGAATATCCTTTTCTCCAATCACAACATCATCAAAAATGCTTCCGGTACGGTAAATCTACTATTGTGCTATCCATAAACCTTTGAAATATGAATGGAGATGAACTCAATCCAAAAGGGAAGACGTTTAATTTTATAAAGATCCCACGGCGGATTCAATACTAACAATTTCTGTGCTTCTTCATCCAATTGCAACTGAAAGTAGGCCTGATTTACATCTAAAACTACAAAAACAGTTGCTCTTTGTAGTTTGCCAGAATGTCTTCCAACGTGGGTAATGGTTAAGCCATATTTTTAAGATACTTATTGACAGTGACTTTGAAATCAGAGTATATTCGAATCTCAGTACCTTATTTTTTTGGAACTATCATAATTGGTATAGCTCACTCTGGTTCAATAATTCCTTGTTGTTGTAACTTATCAAGTCCTTGTTTAACTTTATCCTCTAAACTGTAGGGAAATCTATAAAACTTTCGAAATATAAGAACTACGTTCGCATCCACGTTAATGTGAACGTTATAATCCTTTACGGGCTGTAAAATGCTGTCATCGAACACATCAGCATATTGTTGTAACAACTTTTTTTTTATCGTACGATATGCTCCGCATTGTTTATCACTTGTACTTCTAATTGACTGTTACTCATAAATGCTTGTTGCCAAGATGGCCATAACATTTCCATTCCTGTTCTGCCAATTAACGTGTGTTTTAACATATCATCCGCAATATAAAATTGCAAATATACTAGCTGATTCTCTACCTGACAATGCAGATCTATCGATCCCACTGTCATAATATGTTGTCCATTGCAAATGGTATGATCTTAACTTTGCTGGTAGATTTAACGATTTAAATACCTATAACGTCATTAAATTCACGCAACTTCCTGTATCAATATCTGCTGTCACACAAATTTCATTTATCTGAATTTGTTTGTAACAAGGTGCAATTCTTGTTAGAGCTAAATCACGTATGCCAAGTTCATGATTGCAAATAACCTCCTTAGATCTATCTTTGAATCTCCTTGTCATTTCTGGTATCACCTTACTGGTCATAAAAATATTAACATTCTGAGTCCAATCTTTTACTAGAACCTTAACTCTCATCTGTTTTTGCTTAATATTTTGCCCCTGTAAGGAAATTCTTTTTTCCACTGTTCTATTTATTCTGCATAGAAGCTAGTTTCATGATTCTACTATAGACCTCATCATAGATAAACTTAGCACGCTTCCCCATTTCTGGCTGCGCTAAAACTAATGGGTCTTTGTTCAGAGTACGCGATTTTGAATCCATCTGCTAGGTAGCTCTGCCATAGTCCTCATAGTAGAATATGATTTCTATGGCAGAGCTACCTAGCGGATGGATTCGAAATCACGTGCTCTGAACAAAAATCCATTAGTTTTAGCGCAGCCAGAAATGGGGAAGCGTGCTAAGTCTATCTATTATGAAGTCTATGATTCTACTTTATCTTAAGCTCAGATCTAATCGAAACATCCACGTAGATTCGTTGAAATACCTCGTCGCCAATTTTGATAACTACTTAATACTTATATATATCTATATTTGGTAGTAGTTAGTATGTTAGTATATGCAATAAAGTAACGAGAAAGTTAAACTAAACAAACTTGAGAGTATCAGCAAACTAAAGCTGCAAGCATGCTTTATTACATAAACAAATAAGTAACACAACTATTAAATTCTCATGCATGAATTTCATTTCTTACAAGGGAACCTTGCGAACCAAGTTCCGGGGATTTTCGCCGGACTGGTTCCAAAAGAGAGGGGACAGCGTAGGAAGTCAGTATGTGAGATTATTTTTTTCGGAGCAGGAGTGTGAGAGGCAGGAGAACGGGTTAAGGGTGAACTGGTGCTTCGGTCCAGTAAAACTGTACCCGTTTTCTTTTGCCAGTTTCTCATAAACGAAAGCAGAGAATGAAGTGTAACTTACCATGATTATAGGTAATGCATTTCTACACTAGAAGCGACTAGTATGAAGCACCGTCAGTATTGTCAGTTGTAGACATTCACAGTGTTGCCAGAATATTAAAAGCTCGAAAATATCGGTGAAGGCAGGGACTATAACGATTGAAGTCAACGTCATTTACTGACAAAGTATAGTTTATTCTAGTGCTGTGTGCTACTTCGCCAATACTATTTTGATTTCAGTGATAATAAGCGAAATCACCATGAATCCTGAAACAGTCATCAGGAAATTCGAGTTAAGTGCAATTTATATGCAGAGCGTCAATCAGTAGATGATTCAGACAAAACGTGTTGTTACAATGAGCACATCTCATGAATGAAAAAGCACTGCACTGATCTGATGAACAAACTTCAGAGCCAACAGTGTCACAGCAGTACAACATCGGCATCCTGAATGGTTCCGGTTCTTCGTCCAGATATCCTGACTTGTACCATGCATATTTGATCGTTTCGAAACATTGGGGACGAAAACTGATAATGAGTGAAGGATTAGAGACGAATGATGTTGTCGAGATGCCAGATGTTGAACTCTTCGGTCCCGATAATGGCATCAGTCATGAACTTAACAAATACTTTATACGGGCGGAAGAAATAGATATCCAGTGGCTGAATGAGTCCTGTGCATCCTGGTGGAATCAAATGCCATTCAAATTCACTAAAGTTTTCTGGAATTGTTGATTTGATTAACACTTCATCCGTATTGGCTGACCACGAATCAAGAAGTAGAAGCATGGGTTCTTCGTATAAAGTAGACACACTTGGCCAGAATACATTGGTCAGCATTATCTTCTGATCTTCTTTTTTCATGTTAGCAGAGCCAGAAGCATGACATAATATTTGATGGATCAGCTGGTTTCTTTGAGGAAATTTCCGGCTGGATACTGCACAAAGCATGTACATCGGCGAATGTAGATCTCCGTCCATTGAGATTACAGGCATTATCATGTATGAGTGCGTCGTTGCCGACGTAGATCCTACAGTTGCAGATACCCGTTTAATGCCAATTGGTCGAAGTGTTCGTCCTGAATGCATTTCTTTCTCGAAACGACTTTGATCTGTGTGGGAACCAAATGTCGTTCGATGAACAAGGATTTCATTTTTCTGACGAATTCATCTGATTTCCGCTGTATATCCTCTTCTTTTGAGGCGCAGGTCTTTGACACTTTATGAGTAATTGTTCGCGAGACGATCCTGTTCCTTTTCTTAAACTTGTAAATCCATGAATCTGATGCCTTGAAATTCAGTTTATCATCTGCATCAATTTGGCGTTTGATTTGCAATGCCCACTGTCTGATTGTTCTGTCGTGAAATATGGCATTGCGTGCAGACATTTCTTTGAAGTGCTCAGACACTCTGGTGTTTATAGTACTCATCTTCACGCGCGACGTCATCTTTTCTCGCGATCGTTCATAGTGCTGCAGCATGCCAATCTTTGATTTGATCTTTGATCGCCCAGTATTGGAATGCCCGTTCTTTGTATTCTTCTGACAGTTCGCTGACTCCTTTCTTCTTTCTTTCCGGTGACGGAACATACGATGAGCTACTGCCTTGAGATGACGGTGTTTCTTCTTCATCCGACACATGTTGCGTTGATATGGCTTGCGATGTCATGTCGATATCCTCATCACCATACTCACGATCAGTTGAGTCAACATCCAGGTCTAAAGCGTCCTCATATGTCTGAGATTCATACCGCTCAACGATTACTCGTTCATCCAATAGCTCGGCACATATCTGGACGAACATTTCCCGACCTGCAATGGATGGTGCGTCATCAGATGTGCCAAATTTCTGAACCAGTAGGCGAATGACCACTTTGGGATTCATCCTGAAACGACAAATAAAAGAAAACATTGGAATCCCTATAAAAATGAACAACAGGTTTATCAGCACTCCACAAGAATTGTAATATTTCATCCCATAAATATTTTTATAGACATAGAAAAGGAAAGGTGAAAGCAAGAAAGTAGGAAAGAACTTCGTTTTAGCGTACGTGTCCACTGAAAAAGGAAAGAGAGGAGAGCGAGTGCCTATAACAATGGACTCAACAGCATTTGATGACCAATTATCATATATTTTCAACTAATATCTTGATTTCATTTGTAATTCGCATCATTGCTGTTTTGTGTTATTTTGCTTTCTTTTTGTGCTTATTACAATAGTATTGGCGAAGTAGTACACAGCACTAGAATAAACTATACTTTGTCAGTAAATGACGTTGACTTCAATCGTTATAGTCCCTGCCTTCACCGATATTGTCGAGCTTTTAATATTCTGGCAACACTGCGAATGTCTATAGCTGGCAACACTGACGGTGCTTCACACTAGTCGCTTCTAGTGTAGAACAGCATTGATTACCTATAATCATGGTAAGTTACACTTCATTCTCTGCTTTCGTTTATTAGAAACTGGCAAAAGAAAACGGGTACAGGTTTACTGGACCGAAGCACCAGTTCACCCTTAACCCGTTCTCCTGCCTCTCATACTCCTGCTCCGAAAAAAATATTCTCACATTCTGACTTCCTACGCTGTCCCCTCTCTTTTGGAACCAGTCCGGCGAAAATCCCCGGAACTTGGTTCGTAAGATTCCTTTGTTAGAATTCTGTTGAAGTACATCTACGCTACATCTAGTAACTGCAGATTCATACGAAACACCGTCCAAAACATTTCATGCAAATAATTAGCTCATCACCAACAAGAAGTGGTTGAATTTCAATTGCTAATAGTATATGAAATTCCTTCATTCCGTAAGCATTTTCATAACACAGCTGGTTACAGACAATATACAATGAAATTCATATTAACAGCAGCTCTCAAAAATTACTATTAACATCCATGTAGTTATATGTTTGTAACATAACCTTCATTTTTCACTTTCTGAAGTACCACACTTATACATTAGGTTTTACTTCCAAATAGTTTCCCATATATTGCTCCCAAATTATATTCCATTTTTCGTCTTTAATTCCACATATTTCGAGCGTAAACAAACTAATTCCAATCGAATAGAACATTATCCAACGATGACATTGTTTTAACAGAATTTTAACAACAATACTGATTTAAATCTTTTCGCATAAAATATAAAAATTGCTTTACCCATTGTTGAATAAAATAAAATAAAAATAACATATTTCTTCAATAAAATTCTATTCTCACAGAAGACGAAAACCGTTCGGTACATTACTCGTTTGTTAAAGAAAATATAAAACGCCACCTTTTAAACAAAAGGTATATGTAATTTATAGTGTTTCTGTAACCGATTTGTGAACCTGTGGCACTTTTTTTTTTTTCAGAAATATCATGTCGAACGCATGCTAAAAGTAATTCCAAGTTGTCTGATTCATTTTTCACAACACTTACGTGATTAGTAATTGTAAATGTTCTTGTTTATCTGACCGCCCTGAATCCTTTGAAATCCATCCATGGACTACCTAGGGGTTCCTGGACCCCAGGTTAACAATTACTGTTCTAGAGGGCTTTCAGTCGTACCATCAATACTAGGAATCGTTTTTTAATAGTAAAGGTAGTTTCAATTATTTCTAGTAATATTTTAAAATAATAGTTTTCTCGGCATGATTTATAATAATTGACAGCCATATTCAAATCCACTACTGAATGAGGCCTCTCCAGGAGGGAGGAGTTGGTCTACTGCTCCCACGCTGACCAGACGTGTTGTGAGAGGAGAGCCGAAGCTCTCAACTATAATCGCCACTGTCTTTTATTCACATCAGCTCCACAATTGCTTCACGATGCTGGCCGGGCACCGTTCCAGACCCACACGACTTGGAAAAATTTCCCTGGCAGAGCCGGGAATCGAACCCGGGACCCTACGATCAGCAGTCAACGACAGTAACCACTAGGCCAGCGGGGTGGTCATATGCAGTGTGGCGAGTTCAAATGTCTGCACCCCCCCTTTCTTATCAAAAGGTGGTGCAACTAAGGAAACACCTCGAAGGACCTCATTGCTCGGAGGACAGAATGCAGCTGGCAACGGTAGCGATTAGTCCTGCAGGAAGTCAGGGGGTCAAAATGCCCGGGTTTGGACTGTAGACTGCAAGGAAATAACCACTGCAACTAAAACGGACATATAAGTTGCGACTCTGAACTGTCAGTCACTTGCAGGAGAGAACAAATTAGAATTGGATAATAAACTTATGAAGATTAAGTGAACATCATAGAACTATCAGAACTGTGGAGGAAGAATGAAGAACATTGGAACTAGCGTCAGGACACACGTTCTACTTCAAAGTAACAGAAAATGGAAAACCGACAGGCGTTGGCTTTATAATAAAAAAGAGCTGAAGACACGGATCACAAAAAAATTGAAGGAATTTCAGAGAGAACGCACAGGTAGTAATAAAGATAAACAAGAAATACAGTATGGAAATTATATAAGTATATGCTCCAAAAACTTCGCATCCGGAGGAGGAAGTCGAAGATCCATACGAGGAGCTACAAAAGATTTTGGATAGCAGCATATCGCATTACAAAATTGTAATGGGAGACTTCAATGCGAATGTAGGAACTAAGCAGAGCAGCGACACAAAAATGGGAAACTGGATTTGACAAAAGAAACAAGAGAGGAGAGAAGTTAGTGGAATTCTCAGAAGCCAACATATTCTTTGTTCATTTCGGATACATTTTCCAAGAAAGCGCCCCAGAGGAAGTGGACATGGAAAGGTCAAAATGGAACTAAAAACGAAATATACTACGTTTCATCGAATAATAACGAAAATTTTCAAGGTGTGTCTGTTCTGAACAGGTTCAAAATCTTAAGTGATCATAGAATGGTAAGAAACTAAATGCTAGACTTGAGAGAAAGAAGCTTATCAGTGGAAAATCGATAGTTTTAGATCTGGAAAATCTAAAGAAACACAGACAGACATCCAAGATAGAACTAAGCAACACATTCAGCGCCTTGGAAGAGTTAGAGGATGAAGAAGACATCAATAGCAGAAATAAAATACTGACTGAGATAATAAGAGAAACAGCCAAGGAAACAACAGGCACCAGAGAGAAAAAGAGAGCAAAATCTCAGAAGAAACTAAACTCTTGATGAAGAAAAGAAGGGAAATGAAAGAAGAGGAAAATTACATAAAGAGAATTGAGTACATAGCACTAAATTAAACCGTATGGAAGGAAATAAGAGAAGATGTACATAGATACAACGAAAACCTTGTTAAAATTACAATCGAGGAAAAGAAGAGAATAAAGAAAACCAAACAGCAGCTCATGATAGGGAAAAAGCAAATAATTGCAGTCAAGAGACTCGACGGGACTGTAACACGAAATAAAGAGGAAATTATACAAATATTTGAACATTTCTACAGAGAATTGCACTACTCCGATGAAGAACTAGGAAATGAAGATTCAGAGTAAAATGATGTAGAAGTCCTGGAAATAATGAAAGAAGTGGATAAAGTACTTCGAGGGGTGAAGAATGGAAAATCGCCAGGAGAAGATGGCCTCACAGCAGAGATGTTTAAATGGGAGGTGAAATGCTAAATTATTCTCGATGTGCCTGAGGAAGAGAGAAATACCCTCAAGTTGGAATAATGCTATTATTATTTTGTTGTACAAGAAGGGAACAAAGAACGCGTCAAAACCTACAGACCAATTAGTCTACTGTCAGTTCTATACAAAATGTTCACCAAAGTTATTTTGAATCGTATTGAACGAGATTTGGATTTTAAGCAGACAAAGGAACAAGCCGGATTTCGTCGTGGATTTAGTACAATGGATCACATACATGCATTGAATGAGGTTATGGAAAGGACTAATGAATATGAACTTCCAATATGTCTGGGATTCATAGATTTTTAAAAAAACTTTCGATTCGCTCTCCTTAGCAGCAGTACTTAAATCACTTGAACATCAAGGTATCGAAAGTGCATATATCAAGTTACTGCGAAACTCGACTGCCACATCTGTCCTTAGACTACATCAAGAGAGTGAAAAATTTAAAGTTGTAAAAAGACTAAGGCAAGGACACTCAATTTCTCCAAAACCATTTTCAGCGATCTTGGAGGGTCTCTGGTACTATACGGCATCATAGAGAAGTGCTCCTGTTGTTTCGTGTGCCAGTAATATAATACACCACTGCTTACTTACTAATTACCCCAGTACCACCAAATTACCCGCGTTTGCTAGGAATAATATCTTCTATAATACTACCAAACCTAAAGTCACAGGGTTCATGGGGTGCTAAGTTTTAAACCCCCAAAATTAGGCTTTTTTTCGTGTAATAACCACTGAATGACTGACTGACATAAATGTTTGACATGTTCCCGACTAGCTAGAAATACAAGAATTTGGTATTAAGGTGTATGACGATGAGTAAGTGAAGAAAAAAACAACAATATTTTGAAAAAGTCACCATCTTGGATCCAAAATGGCCGCCAAACCCATTGTTGTACAGAATACACAGCCTAAACCGCTGGGGTTATTGAATTAAAATTCGGTATGGAGTACAATATCATTAATAAATTAAGAAAATATTTTTAAATTTTCTAAAAGTCGCCATCGTGAATCCAAAATGGCGGACACTAAAAATCTATTTTCCACACTGTTTGAGCTAGGTAAATTAAATTTGGTATAAAGGTAGATGATCACTAGTAGTTTAGAAAAATATTACAAAATGTTGAAAAAGTCGTCATCTTGGATGCACAATGGCCGCCAAACCCATTGTTGTATATAATACACAGCCTAAACGGCTGCAGCTAGAAACATCAAATTTGGTATGAAGGTACATTATCACTAGTAGGTTACTAAAATATTACACAAAGTACCCAAAGACGATCCCTGCGGGGTCACAATAGTCTCTCAAATTGTAAAATCAAGATACATGTTCTATCGTGTTCCCGACTAGCTAGAAATACAAAATTTTACACTTGTTTAGGGTGTACCATGTAAAGATCCAGAAAAGTCCAAAGTCTGGGGAGCGCCCTCTAGGGAGGGGAATAGGCCCCCAAATTGTAAAATTAATATAATGTTCTAACATGTTCCCGACTAGCTAAAAATATAAAATTTTACACATGTTTAGGGGGAAAATTGTAAATAAACCTCCAGAAAAGCACAAAATCTGAAGTGGTCCCTTAGGAGGGACACAGGAATTGTATAGAAAATATAACTGTTCTGCCATCTTTTTTCATTAGCTATATAACTTGTTTCGAAGCGAACATTTTCTTAACGAGATCAAGTTATTTATAGTGTAAAATATGAGATATTACTTTTTATGTGTTTTTAGTGAAAAATCGTAAACAGTAAATGGCCACAAACGATTGTTTTGCGCTGTATACTGTGTTAATAAATAAAAATGGTTTCTGGCCATAAACTATATGATTCGAGCTAAAAAATGAAATATGAATGAGAGAAAAGAACATGAAGAGCAGTAATATAATATTCTATGTAGAGTACCCCAAGAAACTGCTTGCTGATGCAATGTGTCTCATGCCAACAAAGCATATGTGTCACTCTCTCAGCACGGCCAGGTTGAGTAATCTGCCTTCACCAGAAGTGAGACTATTGGTCGAGGACTCCGTAGACTGCACAAGGTATTTGAAGGAAACAGTTCTGAAACAACTTAGAATGAAGATTGTTCTAACATAGCTGGTCTACTGATATTCTTAACTTGAAAACGCGCTAAAATAATGCTTCGCAGAAACGTTAATGTCGGAATTTAATCGAACAATACAGTGTTTCAGTAGGTGCCAGTAGAATTGCCAGACCAGTTGGCCAAGTTCTTAAAACAATCCCAGTCATGTAAGCAGCATAAGAAAAATGTATTTGTTCAGTAAAACTTAGCTAAATCGATATGTGAACTACTTGAGAAAGAACTTGGCCAATGTTATATGTCAAAACGGGTTAACTATAGTAGTGACGCATCAATTGTTAGAAATTTACAGGAGGAATTGAGATAATTGTGTGATGTTTGAGAGTATTAGGGAGGTAAATGTTGATGTTGGTAACATTTGAAGTGAATAATGATTTAGTTGTGTTTTGAAGATGTTTTAGGACGCACTGCATGTTGTGGCGGAAGGAACTATTTTGCCTAGAGTTACAGTTGTTGTCATGTGGAAGGCGGTAAGGCAGTGTTGAAATGGCGTGTCTTTGTGATGATTATGACATTTCTTGCGTTATTGTTATTGAATCGTATGGAAATGACGAGGGAAAGTGCATTTTGAAGGTTATTTAGCAGAGTATTTATGTAAGGAAAGGAAAAGGCCCCGAAACAATTGTACACGATGGAAATTGGGAGAGTTAACACACCTGTGTGCTGAAGGTAAGTGTGAATATGTGTCAAAATATATTTTGTAAAGATACATGACCGCACCTAACTTTACCTAACCTCCACGTTCATATGTTCAGTAATTTAAGATAATTTACGAAAAAGGAAAATAAGGAATTATTAATAATAAATGTGAAAATATAAAAATACATTTTGTAATGATACATGACCGCACCTAACTTTACCTAACCTCCACGTTCATATGGTCACTAATCTAAGATAATCTACAAAAAGTGCAAGAAAACAATTGCGTAAACCGCTCGCCTCCCATGAACACGTAATGTGTGTGTTTTAAGTGATTTTGGTTGGTTTTAGTGATTTTAAAATTGGTGCGTCACTACTATAGTAATGCCGTCAAAACTTCCATATGCTGAAACATCTCTCTTTTTTGTAATGATTAGGAACTTGGCTTTGTTTTTGACACGGAGTGTTTTGGATTCGGATCTTTATTACGATACCATGAAGTGACTTTGTGAGTTAATGGGAAATAGCTTACACATATGAGTAATGTTGAAGCGAGAGAAGCGAAACAAAACGAAAGTGGATAAATTGAAATAATGCATAGAAGACTGGTGAAAAAAAATCTAAAAGCGACAAGCCTAAGGAACGTAGCTAAAGTGACGTTTCTATCATGTTCCTTATTTTTGTATTACTTGTAATAAAAAACAGAAAAAAATGGGTTCATTGTACTATTTGCTTAGAGTGGTCTCATGAAAACCATTGACATATACATCTTGAAAAATCGCAGAAATTTGTCTACATCCCACTTGTAAAAAAATATATATTACGTAGATTCTGTTAACAGCATACTTGATAATGGCTACAGACATATTCGAAACGTTGTGTTTGCGTTAAATATGTGTATTTAATAAACGAGAATAATAAATTGGTTTCTAACATCGGGCCGTGAAGTTTTGATATTTGTTTAATAGATAGATAGTGTCTTGCTTACACATAAATTCTAGAATACAATATTAACCCGATTAAACTTTCCTGCAAGTTCATTTTGGCAGCCTAGTGACGGTTAAAATGGAATTTCACATATTTGTATTAAATAGTACCTGTAATTCACAAATTTCAATCTTCTTGTTTTACGGTAGAATGTAGAAGTTCCAAGCTTTCCGGACGTGAAGCAATAATTGATTCTCGTGTTTTATCTCAAATACATGAAGAGCTAAGTAAGAAGTGTGTCACTTTGCTCGCCTTTACTCTACGTTTTGCAGTTCCAGAAGCTAATCTGGTATTAATCCTCCACACATCAGGCTTACTTACGAAACTATTTAATTTTCTAATTGCTTCACTGTGAGTTGAATAAAAGGACATTATGATATTTCTTTCCTAAATGAACGGAAGGACCAACCTTAAGAAATGGATGTCCTTGCTAGAAAAAAAAGTGTGTCTGATAAACCTAATCATGAATATTGTCTTTGGTAAAAATATATATTTTGAGTGTAGAAAATTCCTTAAAGCCTAGACTGACGAATTATGTCTGGCATTATATGAACACCCATAGATTTTATGTAATATACAACCTATTGATTAGTTAAGAGAGCAATTCGTAAAATTTATCAACAATTTTGGTTCCTAAGTTATGATTTTTTTTAAAGTACCTTATTTCCCAGATCAATTCTGCTTACATTTTGACCCATTGTTATACATATGTTCGTACCTACCTTACCTCTGTCTCTATGAATTAAGTTGATTGGTTAATTAATGCAGCAAGTTCAGACATTATCGCCAGTTTTCTCTCCAATTTACAGACAAAGGGAGAGAGAGAGAGAGTAATATTCCAGGCACATAGGAAATTTCCATTTGATACAACTAATCTACAAAAGATAACCACATCATTCCCCATTTGCTTCTAAATAATGGGTTCTCGAATTAAGATACACAACACCATAGTTGAAAATGTTTTGTTTTTTTTTAAAAAAGGGAGGGGAGAAAACCACTATGTGTGTTTACATGTGAAAACGGTAATTAGGGTACGCTTGTTTCCCGAGAGATGATTGGCTTCTCTTTCTACTACACCCAACACCAACGAATACACATGCATAAAGACCCTATGTGCTCGTTCATATCAGCAGAAAGCACTGTAGGTGGTAGTGGTAGAGGACGCTTTGTATTCGGTGAACTTTCCACACGAGTCCCAGGCAAACATGGAATAACCTCTTTCTCTCGCCTTCCCAAAATACACGTAATGTGATACAATAAAAGGGCTCGTTTTGCTGGCACATAACCTCTCATTAAGGCCAATAATGATATTTACAGAAAATTAATCTTGTCTTCTTGTTAACAAGAGTTTCACGCTCTGCGACTAAAGCTTTTTCTATGGTCTTTATATGCACACACTAAAAACAGTCAAATGTTATCTCTCATTAGAGGGAAAATGAAATTGAAAGGGGGTAAAAAAAGTACAAAAAGATATTTAGTGAACTTTTTTATTTTGTAACGCTTTTACCCACCTTCATAGTTTACAATCAAAGTAAAGGACTTTTCACTCTCACTCTTGTCTATATTTGAAAGCAGATTAATATTAATAATAAAACCTAGACAGAGATTCTTGGACACTCTGTTGATTTTTCATCATAATATTCTCATCATTATGACCAATCCATTCAATAGGTTGTCCAGTGAGGAGTAACAAAAGTATTCCCTGACTTTTTCTGGTTTCCCTGACTAAATTAACATTTTTCCATGATATCGTCGATACAGTTATTCAAACAAAAAATAGAAAAAAATAAGCAGCTTGTTATCTTTCGCTGAAATTTTATATTAACTGTTCACTAAGTCCTACACTGTCACTCATAAGATACATCAACAGGTAAAAAACTTAATAACTTTATCTGTTCACTTCAAGGGGAATAGCGGTTATCTTGTAATACGAACGCATTCTGCTCTACGGACAGCTGTATACTTCCACAAATTGTACAAAGCACAGAGAAATCCTATAATAATTCTCTGACTTTTCTGTTTTTAGAAAATTCCCTGACTTTTCCAGGTTCTCCAGACCAACAGACACCTTAATACAGCCAAACTCGAACATTTAGTATCCACCTTAAAATCTTTTGTTATCTTCATTCATACTCCTTGAGGGCTGCGGATGCGACTCCATACTCAATTTCTCATACTCCATACTCAAAGAATCGGCTATTTTATCATTATATTCATTGGGATATTATTTGTTTATTTGAAAACGAGTTCGTCGACTTAAGATGCCAAACCGATCTTCAAGCCTTTCCATGTGCTTTGGGTTTCTATAAACAAATTAAATCTTGTTTACACGTTAAAACTTTGAATAAGATTTCTTTCACATGCTACGATTACATATTTACAGTATACATCAATACTGAGAAAAACACTACCTCCACCTACGATCGAATATCATAATTTTTCCTACAACCCAAATAACAGTCATACAAAGCGAGTTGCAACATATTTTAGAATAATGATTTGATAAATTTGTCACCCTTGTAAATCAGGAAGGGACACCGTCATGGTCTCTGTGTTGCTGAACTTGTTTCACCACCTCCTACAACACAGCATACGTTGTTATGTGTTTATTTTAGTTTTTGACATCGTTGTGAACACCCACAGATAGACATGTGCATATTGTTTCATGCCATACTCTGTGCTCCCTGGAGTTTCTCTAACTACTCAGGTTATTAGGATAATTGAACATGTGACACAATGTACATGCGTGGTACTTGAAACCACAATGTAAACACTTTTGTTCATGCCCCACACAGAAGAATGGAGTTCCAGGTATAGAGAAAACGACATTGTCACTAGACCTAGCATTGAAAGAGAACCTCTGATACTGCATTTCATGGTACGTAGCTACTAAATCTATATACCCGGATCGTCGTACGAAATGTCCTTGTACCCCTCACAAATAGATTTTTGAAAGCATGTGGTTGAGCTGATGTAAAAATAACGGGCTAAGGTATCAAATCTTTTGTTCACAAATTATTGTTTTTGCGTTTCTTTTTCTTCAATTCTTAAACATATGTAGTAAAATATTGTAATGAGATTGTGAAGAGATTCTTCAAAAAGGAAGGAAGTTTTAATAAATTCAATAACTAAGGAGGAATTGCAGTCGACGAAAGAAAAGTGACATGATTTAGATTTGCAGATAAGGTTTATGTTACAAAGAATAAAACAACACTTAACAATATGTTAATACAGCTGAAAGAATGTAATGAAGATAAACATAAACAACGAAGGGAATGGTAGTTGAACGAATGGAACAACAGCCAACACAAAAAAATGGAAGAAAGAACATAGAAAAGGTATCTGGCTTCAAGTATCTGGAAACTATTATAAGTGAATATATGAAATGTGAAAATGAAACAAAAGTGATGTAACAATGTCATAAGAGGCATTCGCTAAGAAGGAGGAGATCCGTTCTGTGGACCGACCAAAGGAGTTGAGGAAATAATAGATCAAAATGTTTTGTTTGGAGTATATTGCTGTATGGGCCGTGGACTCTACGAAAGGGAGAAAGACATTGAAAGTAGTCGAAATATGAACATTGAGAATATGGAAAATACCAGTTAAATACAATGAAAAATGGGAAATATCAGTTAAATATAGTTAAATAATGGAAATATCAGTTAAATACAATGAAATAATGGGAAATATCAGTTAAATACAGTTAAATAATGGGAATTATCAGTTAAATACAGCTAAATAATGGAAAATATCAGTTAAATAAAATGAAATAATGGGAGATATCAGTTAAATAATGGAAAATATCAGTTAAATACAATGAAACAATGGGAAATTTAAGTTAAATACACAAGATGGGCAATGACGAAGTGCTTATAAGAGCAGGTGAGAGATTAAGAATAATCGAGGCGATAAAGAAGAGAAAAAGAACTAGTTAGGACATTGAGTGATGATGGAGTGATTTAATGGGATGGTTGGAAAGCTTAACTTACCTTGAAGAACATGATGGTTCCGGTAGAACGCCACGAATGATTTTAAGATAAGCATTGCAATAGCCGAAATATTACTCGTTGCATGCACTTTATGAACTAGATATGGCAAGCAATATTGTTAGTACGTATTTTCAACTGTATTACTTCATCACCATCCAGTGGTCACCTGATACGACGAAGGAAGCACCTGATACGACGATAAAGAAATGGGCAGCGCTCTGTCTGGCCATTAACTTTGTACGATCACTGACTCCAATGTTGTCAGCTAGTATTCTGGTAGATGCGTTCATTTGAGTTTGAATTTATTTATGGTCTTTAGGTATCTCAGGCTGGGATAGGGTAGGGGAAAGGATGTTTGAAGGTGGTTGGCCAGGACCTAGTTAATAGATACCATGTCGGTATTTGCCTGGTGTGACTTGAGAAAAACCTTAGATGACTGTTCATGCTCTGTGGAGACGGCCAGGATATGGAAACGGACAACGTTGCAAGAATACTTTAGGCTAAGTGCAGAGCCGAATTATGTTGTGGGGCTGCACCCCAGGACATCCACTCGTTCAGGGCTCCTCCAAAGGTAAAACAGTTACTTTACGATCACAGAGGATAGGTGATATGGGTTCTAACAGAGTCAATAGTCCAGGGCGGGAGTCAATAGCCCAATTCAACACTGGCTAGATGTGATTCCCTGTCAGTAAAAACGCTTCCTTCCCATTTGAAAACTGCTAAGCTCTCCGTTGCAAGATGACAATGAAACAAACAAATCTATTGATTATATTATTAACTTACACCGAAATACATCTTGACGATAAGGCACGGGAAACTCGAGTTATAATGGTATCTTAGTACTGTCAAATATGTATAAAGGTTGATGCTGCTGATGATAAATTGGACGGAAGCAAGGAAAAGCAGTTTCTTACCTAATCTTCAATTTAAGTTTCCCTTCTCAGATTTCCATTTATTATCGTTATCAGGTGACAGCGGCAAACACTGGCGTTGAAATGAGTTTTCCGTTAATATATTCTTTCCTTGTCCCACACGTGTTTTCATTAAACTTTTCTCATTAACACTTCCACACACACTGACATCACTTCCTCCTACTTATAACCGGTTATATGTAAATTTGGTTTTTCTCCATTCTTCTTCTGCTCCCCATATATATATATATATATATTTTTATTTGTTTCGAAAGTAAGAAGGAAGACAGTCAAACAGAAATATAATGAAGACACAAGGTTTTGTCGAACGAATGATGCTGTTAGACATTCACGAAGTTAAGTTTGTCAACATATAGTTTTTCTTTTTTATAATTTCAAATACTTTGGAAGAAGAGGATTTGAACTTTAAATTTAAATTTATATATGGGATCTATGACTCAGGTCGAAGAGAAATTTGAGATACAAATTATTTCCGAAAATAAGTAAGTTATAAGCATACTACTCTGTTTCACAGATTTCAATTGCTCGGAAATTTTCCACTTTATAATTTTCCCGACATATTTCGATGCCCTCTTGTCTTGAAAAAAATTTCAATTTTCCATTTCCACTCTGTTAACGACTTTGAAACTCACACTTTTAAAAATATTCGTTTCCAACAATATTTTGTATTTTTTAAATAAAAATAAAAATCATTAGTGTGCGAAATCTCTGACAGACACTGTTATCATCTAAGTCCCGACCACAAACACAAGTAATTAGATGCCACATAAGATACTCAGCAAGTCAAATGCTGATCCCGACGGCCAGGCAAATACGCAGAATTTTGTCTCGGGTGGGGGGCGCAAAGGTCATAAGGGTCACGTCAAAATTTCGATTGATGCCTATATAGGGTATTTAAAAATTATTTTTGAATGCCGGTCTACAACAACTTTAATGGTTCATGGCCCCCACATAATAATAATAATTATTATTATTATTATAAATATTTGGCAATACTTTAATTAGTTTCTTAATAAAATATTTAAAAAATTTTATTTACTTACCTTATTTGGCAATTCCATTCCAGGTAGTTCCGTATATTCACATGCCCCTTCTCAAAGCCTTTATAACAAACTAGTGGTGTAAATTACATGTTGTCCCACTTACATTAATGAACAAGTTGTCTCACTCACAGTTTCACATTTGTTTCTCTAAATAAAGACAAACACACGCTCATTTTTACTATATACACAGCAAGCAGCAGTTCCCTAATATCTACATAATGTACACATACCGAACCACACTACCAAAATAAACACGTACGTAGAATCGCTCAAAGAACCAAGTTAATGCGACGTGATTCCAGCGTCATCATATCGTAATGTTCCTTCTAATTTTGGATTGGTAGAGACAATGATACTCGGGAGTGGTTTTAGCCCTCAACCATTTATTTATATAAAAGAACAAAATTAATAAAATTACGGTCCCGTAGGATACTGATTTACAAGTTATTTAGTATGGACGGCTTCTAAGGTATCTTCTTCTTTGGGGTGATCTGATAGATTATGGTATATAGGAAAACACCAGTTCCTTAGCAAACTGCGTGCCGGGTAATTGTACCAGTTCCTTGGCAAACTGCGTACGGGAGTATTTGGTTTAAGGTTAGAGTACGCACAAGTTCCTTAGCAAACTACGTGTGCGGATGACACCAATTTCTTAGCAAACTGCGTGTCAGGTAGTTGTACCAGTTCCTTAGCAAACTACGTACAGGAAAAGTTAGGTTTATAGGTAAGAGTACACATCAGTTCCTTAGCAAACTGCGTGTGCAGGATAGTACCAGTTCCTTAGCAAACTGCGTACCATGGATGTTCCAGTTCCTTAGCAAACTGCGAACGGAGGAAGGAGAGGAGCTGACCACCCGGGGATTGAGTGATAGCTCTTGCTGCGTGCAGGCCACTTTTAAAGGCGATTAAGGTTAGAGTACACACCAGTTCCTTAGCAAACTATGTGTAGGGGTGGCTCTTCTTGCTTCTCCTACATTGATTCCAGCTCCTTCTGTCTTCTGTTATACGCTCAATCTGGTGCTAGATTGTGGAGTTGACCATCGTCTGCTCCAATGTGTGTCATAACATGTTTACTTCTTACTCACATGTTTGTTCTATAAACATGCTTGTTTGTTTACATAATGTCCACGTGCTCCTATACACACGGATCATTACAATATCTAGTAGTTCAATCGGTGATAAATCAATGTCCCAACGAACTGACATCAATGCAAGGCCAGACAATCTTTCATCTCCTGTTCTGTTCCGAACAAAAGATTTCACCCTCTTCATTGTAGAATAAGATCTTTCAACTGCAGCTGCCGACACAGATAGAGATGCAACCACTTTTAACAACATGTGAGTTTTGGGATAAAATGCTCTCTCACACAAAACAAACGGTTCTACAGCTGTTTTCGGTCTTTGCTGTAATGGTATTAAAGACCACTTCCTACACCAAAGTTGATACTCATTTTCCAGAGCCCATGAAGAAACACAATCTTGTAGATAGAGTTCAAGCTCTTTCTTCCGCCAGTTTACGAGGCAGAAGAATTTCAAAAGCAGCAATCAGCTCAGCAGTTTCTTGAAATCTACTTTCCCTCTGGGTCACTAGATCGTCTAAACATGGAATGAATACAGCTCTACGATAGTATTGTTCTGAAGTGTTTGCCGGGTGATTGTCACGTTTCACTTCCTGCAAGCAAGTTCGTGGAATTTTAATGTCTTCATCAAAGAATTCTTTCGTCATTATACAAGCTTTCGCAAATATTTCGTGAAACCTTTGTTCCGTATTGCTTCGCAAAATTCTAAATTGAGAAATAATATCGGGCACATACGACATAGTAAAGCTCAGATTATGCTCTGGATTCTGCAAGTACGTAGATAAATTTGCTGTGAAACCAAGTAACTTTTCACAGACCAAGAGTGATACCAGAAAATAGCTCTTGCTAATGGTAGAGAGTAAGAGATTAGCCTCATGGGATATGCCGTTATTGCTCTGCCGTTATCGACTAGCAACAATCGGGGTTAAAAGTTCTCGCCCGACCCCCCTCCCCTCTTCGGTACGTCCCTGCCAACGGCGGCCCGACCAACTAGTAGTCGGGAAATTGTTGGGGGAAGGTCGGCGCGACTCATAAGTGGCGTTTGGTCGTCGGGCCATTTTCCGAGTTGCTGTCGCGTCGGTCCCTCGACTTGCCGGTATAGGGATGTTATCCCGCCCAGAACCCGCCTGGCTTGCTGGGTAACAAACATTCCTTCCCTTCTCGCATTATCCAGCTGAAGTGCCATCTCTAACCGGAAACAATGTCTCAATCAAGATCTGACTTTTGAGCCTTGACTTTAAGGATTTGCAAGGTGGCCGTTGTGTATTTCAAACAGTCCTACAGAATAAATCTATATTTTAAATGTAGAATACGAGGCGAGCTTATACAGGGGGAGGGGGGGAGAGAGATTCTTTTTCATCATAAAGAGAAAAAAGAATAAACGTTGCTCAAAATCAGTTATTTCCAACTGTGTGTTCTGTGACGTCATCCTGCTTTTCTCGTTATTCATTAGGAAGGCAAGCAAACAGTACGAAGAAGATCGAGCTGCTTTGCTCCCAAAGTTTCCTGCAGGAAGAGAAACTTGCTACAACGTCATACACAAATCAGTTGGAGATCACCGCTCCAAACGTGTCTAACAAACTTAATTGAAGATATCATAACGCGTTTATTCTCTTTTAAAAATTGTAATTCTTGTTTCAACAAAACTATCTATCTTTTCAGGATTCCATTCTCTGTATTTTTTCGTATCTTTTGATTCTAGATTTTCCCATTCTCCTTCAGAATCAGATTTCGAAAGTTTTCTATTCTCTTTAACCATTCTTTTGTTACATTTCTGCTCTATAGAAGACATTTCATTAATCTTTTCAACACGAAAAAGATATTTTTCTTATCTGGAAAAATGCTTCCTTTACCGTTGCTATATGTTTATTTTATTTAGCTTACGCAATTGGATCACACAGGCAGCTATGACCTAAGCACGTCACATGTTTCAGGAATGACATCTCTTGGCGAGTAGTATGCAGATGGGAAGGTGGCGGTTAAAGTCGTTTTTGGTCAAGCTCCTGATGTGAAAGAAACCTCGAAATACCTCAGTTAGTAGGTCTAGAAGCAAGACTCGAACCTGCGCGCCTCTCCACTGCCAATTCGAAACCTGTGACTGTAGCTTCTGGACCACAGAGACTGTGTACTACTTATTTCCTTATATACTACACAAACAATATTTTAAAACATCCATAATTCAGCCAGAGAACTACTTTAGATATACGCTTATTCCATATCATTGATAGAAAAGAATTAGAGCCAAGAAAACATAATAATGCTAGGCATTTTTCCACTCTTGCGGACAGATATACGAGAATTAATTAACCCACTTCAACATGATATATTGTATTAGTAGCTAAAGCTTGAAAACCAAGGCTGAAATCATATCTCGAGTGCACAGAGAGTAAAGAATATAACTTTATGCTTTTCTTATGTAAATGAGAATCACGGTTATAACATTATAGTGCATGTGTTCACTACATGAACACTCAAAGACAAGGGGGAAGTTGTAGGGCAAGCAACTTCTAAACACAGGAATCACGGCCAGTTGTTTATCATGAGTCAGGACAAACACCAACCATATCATTAGAAGGTAAAACGTTTTGTGAAAGGTGTGTTCAACTTCCACCGGTACCAAGCTGCGAGGGAATAAAGCAAGAAATCTACAAAAAAACAAAAAGAAAAAAACAATTATAGCCCCTGAGTCATCAAGGCACAGAGCGCGCGTGAATTATTGATACGACCTGCTTCCAGCCGCCTTGCCCTACGAAATTACGACAGACAAAAATTATTAGTGTGTAAGAGATTTTTCCTTGTCAAATGATGATGTAGTATCATTTAACGTGACTGGTTTCAACACACAGAGGGAGCAGCTTCCTGTAATATTCAAATTATTGAAGGAGTAAATTGCGTCTTTTAAAAACATTTCATTAATCTCGAGGCTTTCACTTCGGAGAGAATAACAGTCATTAGGTTAGATATCGTAATTGCCCCTCAGTTTGCTGTGTGTGTTTATCGACTCTCTCAAATTTAGCATTAATCATACGGTAAAACTGCTGAACTAAAGGGAAGTTTTGTTTACACTATGTAATATTCCACACTGTTAACGTATTATCGTGATTAAATACTAATTGTCTTGGACAATTAGCTTGCTATTAATGACTAAAATTTCTTATCAAATCATCACTATGGTGAATGTGTCCTTTGTCGGCATGTTTTCTTAGTTTTCTGAACACTACCATAAGGTTTTACGTAGTAGATTGTTTTATATGTCGATTCTGAAACAGAATTAGTGAAATACGTTTATACCTTATTTAAATTCATGATCATGATGATAACGGCCATTATTATATTCAGCCATTTTGAATCCACTGGTGGGTTAAGATAAGGTGGCCATTCATCTCCGAAAATCAAGGACAGTGCCGAAAATAACCCTTCCGTCCCTGGGTGTACTTGTTCCCGATTTTGTCCTCGATATCCCGAAAGCGTAAAATAACAATACCCACATAGCAAAATGACGTCCCAGGGATATCTGACGGATCTCCTGGCAGGATATCGGGACGTCCGTACGACGTCCTGTTTAAGTCCCGTTTACATCCATGGGACGTATAGTTATAATTAATCCTTCGTATAGTTATAATTAATTAAATAATAATAATAGTAAGGTTGATTTAATTTATAGAAATTCCAGGTAGGGAATCCCGCACGGCTTTTCGGGGGACATCCAGGGGACATCCATACGGGATGAACTGTTTGTATTGCCCACAGAGTTATCCCACGGATGTCCTTAGGACATCGCTATGGGAGCAGGACCATTCTGACGGTAATGGGATCTAAATGGGACGTCCCAGGGACGTACTCTGCTATGTGGGTAATAGCCTGAACCCACAAGAAATATTTTACCAGCAAAAAACACGGTTCCACGGAGAGAAACATCTATCTGACAACTACCGGACAATAACATTTCTCACAATGACCTAAAAAAAGTGGTTCTTGAACTGTTTTTTGTGTCTCCCGGGCAGAAATGCCTCTATGGAGAGATTATTTTCTCTCATGAAATAATAATATGAGTGGAGGAAAAATCGTAAATAAAAATTGAGTCTATTCAGACAATATTAGTGGTGAAAACAAGCTTCAATATCTCTTGAAAGTTTTGATGAACAAGTCGAAGAGAAAGAACCCTGAGTTACCAAAAAGATTTATTCTAACGAGGAGCATCATCAAATGAATTCAGCATTATCTAATAATACGTACATTTAAAAGTTACTTGCTCCTTTATATGATATTTATAATAATAAATGATGAAATAAGAGAGAAAAGAAAAAGGTTATTTACTTTCGAAGGCACAGACAGGCGTGCGGGTACGTCATACCCACAGTAAGGACAAAGCAACGATTCGCCCAAGGCTTGTTCACATAATAGGAGAAGTGACGGACAGAGACGACTGGTGCTAAGGAGGGTTTTGTTCGTGGCCCCGAAAAGAGCATTAAAAACAATGTCCACTTTAAATTAAAGCCATCCTATTTTCTCCCTACATATATCGGTCAGCTTCTGTGTTCATCCACGTAGTTCCTGTACAACTCTTGATTTTATCTACCTATTATACATTTAGTTGTCTTCCAGGTCTCGTTTCCTTTTCTACGAATCCAGTGTGGAACATTTGTCGTTCATCTTTCAACTGTTCGTCTAGTCATTGCACTCACAATATTGCCAAAGAATTTACATAAAGAATAAGGTATTTCACTAATGATTACCCTAGAACAAACATATAATTTTACGCTAGTTCAATATAAATATCTAATCATTTGTTCCACTAGCATTGCCATATTCTACCATTTGCTTGTTCAATTTCTACATGTTTTTAGCGATGGAGACCAGGTCACGTGCTCGATTTTAGTTCACTCAGACTTCCTCTATTCTATTTTCTTTACATACGATGCACATATGAACGTGAGAAATTACGCTAAAAGCTTTCTTCACGATATTTTCGTAGTATATACGCTTCCTAAGAAGACATTTTGTGAATGGAATAGAAATAAAAGAAAACGAACTTAACTGAAAAACAAAAAGTATAAAGAAGCTCTTTAAAAATTCCTAGAAAAGCTAAATTTCTTAGAAAACGCGCGCACTGATTAGAAATTTCAATGTTGATACAAAAATAGTTTGAAGAGAAAAACGAAACTTCAGTCAGTGAGGCAATGGAATGAAATTAGAAAAAAAAAAGTGAGAAATTATTCGTTGAACTTGCCTTACTGTTATGCCTCATTAAAGTTAAGAATTGCATATCATTATGTGAGAAGTAGTGCTCAATTAAAAGAGAATGGGGGAAAGAAAAAGAGAAAAAAATGTATAAACACCAAGG
>JAGDQP010007648.1:50829-66331 GCA_022664845.1 Lepisma saccharinum | reverse complement strand
TTTTTTTATTATACGCGATGCTCATGACGTTCAATATTTCATGTGCCCGCTCTCAACGCGCAGGGACCTAATAATTGCAAGACCTTTTCACTCGCATATGACAAGTTCTTGGCTCAAAACTTTGCTTGTGTTCAAGTTTCAACACTTTCAATTTCTACTATAATCTTTACATTTCTTCGCTACCATAAACTTCACTTTACCCCACATGATGAATTAGATGTTAAATTCTCGGCTCATAATATTTGGATCCTAGATATCATTTCTCAGATAAAAGAACTGCATATAAACCCTTTGGTACTCTCTGCCTGTTGTGTGGTAGATATAAATATTTACCTGAAATGGGGTTGAGAAGCCTTGCTTTCTGTTAGTAATATCTTTATGAAACGAACGAATTGCCTCTAAGAGAATGTTAGACCGTTGGGATCTTTATTTATTTTTTATTTTATTTTTATGAAGCAATTGTAAAACAAGGAAGCTACGTTGAAAAGAAATCCTCCTTCTTCTTTGAGAACTGTATTACACCATTGAGAAATTGATCCACATTAACGTTTGTTGCTATTATCCTCAGAAAAGCACCAAAAACCTTGGCCGCTATGCAGTACGTATTTCATGTTTTCTTGTATTGAGACAGATTGTCTCGGCCGGACAGCTTGAAATGGTTCGAATTGTGGTGTGGGAAAAGTAGTAGCTACTAACAAAAAACAAGGTAATAAATGCAAACAAATGGGGAATTAAGAGCAAAGGCAAGGGAGCACACATGAACCTTCTTAAGCTGTGTTTTCGATCTCTTAAAATTCGAAGCCCGTAGAGGAACAAAATGCTTAAACTCAACTTGGCAGATACTTTTCAGCTTCTATTGTTTTGCACCGGGTTTCATGTATTGGCAGGTAGAAATGATAGACCTAGCTGTAGACATTTCTGTAAACGGTAAAGAGCACTTTCTTAAAACTGACAAATAGGTTTTTATCTGTGCATCGAGAAACAATTTTGTTAGAAATGTGATATCAACATGTTTATCTCATTTGAAATAAGAATGCAAGTTTGGATAAAGCCAGTGAGTTAATTTCCATTCTAACATATTCTCATTTTAAATTAAATTAAAATGTTGATGTATCTAAGAAAATTGTTTTTCGGTGCACAGATAAGAACTTCTTCTCAATTTTAAGGTACGTTTTTAGTAATGTACAGTGGTTAAGCATTGCGAAAAAGAACATTTTGGACCTGAGACAGAGGTGCCGGAAGGCCACATATTTTTAAATATAAAACGTTAGATAACGAAATGGTACATAAAGTGACAGGTATTCTGTCCGAGTTTACGGTCTGGTCGGAGATCTCTACCTACAATAATGAACTTTACTAAAACAAAAACCATTTCGGAGTGACGTAACAGTTTACATAATCTACTATTCACTTATATCCACTAATCACGGAACAGTTCAAATTACAAGTTTATTTTAGATTTCTGTCTCCACCAATCACAGGCCAGTTCCAATTAAAAGTTCACTTCTATATATTTACATTAAAACCAATGCCGCCCCAATTCCCCTGTCATGAACATTGACACCAGTCGAGTTTTCTATGATGGAAAATTTCACTTTTGGAAACTACAAACTAAAGACCCACCAAAAGAGTTTTAAAAAAATAGGTATCAAATATAAAATCATCATTTTTAATCATGCTTAGCTATAGCATTGCCATCATTTATTATTAACTAAAAAGGCCTAATGTTAGTTACACCCTACTTTACATTTTTTCACGGTATACGATATTTTAAATCTTCTATTAATACTCAGGGTACTCCGATACATTATAGACAAAGTAGTTATAGCGGTCTACGATGCCCATTAAAAATAATTATTATACTATATTTCCACTCTTTATGATGATACACAAATTACATTTGAAAATAAAAAGCATTTTTCATCAACAGTTTCATACACCGAAACGCCCTTACACCAAATCATCCTTTGCACCCAAACGTCCTTACACCGAAACACCCGTACACCGAAATGTCCGTGCACCGGAACGTCCTACACCGAAACGACCTTCACCCAAACGTCCTACACCCAAACGTCCTGCACCGAAACGTCCTAGACCCGATCTAGTGTGATATTTCACATCATAGGGGAAGAAGATAAACTTTTCGTAAACTTTAGTTTGCATGGGCCATTGTAGTAACTTTAAATTTTGACCCGTCACGACTATACGAATGCGATACTTGTTAAAATCCACAAACATCCATGTCCCAGGTGGGATTCGAACCCGCAACCTTCGAGAATCTGGCCTAATGTCTCAAACCTCACGACTACCTCGGTCGGCAATAAGGGGAAGAAGAGTCAAACTATTGAAATGTGCAATCAAGTTTCAATTAAGGAGTTTTTTTTTTTCATGGCTAAATGCAGCTGAATGCATTAGCGGATAAAACTCTTAATGTCACTTATGTGGAAAAGCTTTGTTAACTCCGTCAATGATGAGCATGTAAAATTTTCTTAAAATGGCATTTATTCTCGTGACTCGGTAACAACCTGGCAGATTTTCTCCTAACAGCGTTGGCCGGAGACTTATGTAGAAAGATTATCGGGACTTAGCGAAAACAATTAATCAAATCTGATGAATTTTGGTGTTAATTAGGAGTTCTTAATCTTATTAATAATGATGGTGGTAGCAATTTGATGTGAAATTAAAAAAGCATTCAAGACATACTGCGGCAGACTCCAGCTGCGATTTATGTATGTTGTGCAACACAGTCACTCAATGTGGGAGTATTTAAGAACAATCATATTCGACTGATATTGAATTATTTAGGAACAATTGGAGCACCTATTATGTCCGCTTATGGAAAACGTATTTTTTGTGGGATCACGGAGAGTGTAAATGTTTTTCACCTATAGCGTAAAAAATATGTAGTATGAGAAGGCGGTTATGACGCAATCCACGATTTTAAGAATTAGCCTAATCTGTGTTCGAAGCATTTGAATCGGTGAGATTAGGAAGGATAATATTCCACCTGACGTTAATTTTGCTAAAATAAAATAACTGTTTTGCGGTTAAACTAACGGTCAAAACCAATAATCTATAATTACGAAGTTACGTCAAAAGATCAAAGAATATTCTGTAAAAACAAGTAATATGCAACTAAATCAGAAAGTCCAAAGTATGAACCTAATCCTACTAAGAATACGCAATTACAAAACAATATAAGTACAAATGGACAGATTGATATTGGAATAAAATATGTTATATTGGAATACGATTCAACTGGTGACATTAAAAAAGAACCATTCAATAATGAAACAGGTCTAATGATCGAAAAGCTCTCTTTGGAAGATTCAGATAGTTATAGTCTGAATCAAAGCGATTCATTATCTTCAACACAAGAGATGCCATTTGCTTCAATAAACAATATAAAGCAACATGATAACTATGAGAATATGCATTTTTCAACTCATTCTATTGCAATAAAAGATGTTATTCTGAAATATGATTTAGCTTATGATATCAAAAAAGAATCGTCCAGTGCGGAACAAGATTTCATAATTGAAACACACTCTTCACAAGGTTCTAACAGTGAAAGGCCGAACCATCTTCTTCAATTCAAGAGACGTCAACTACTTCATTAGACACTCAAAAGCAGTATTATAACTCTGTGGTTAAGCAATCGTAAACTAATTTCAAAGGAAAAGATGATGAAGACTATACTCAGAATTTGGTAGTGCAAGAAAATGCATCTAACATAACAGAAGAACCGTTAAAAACACAGTGCACTCCAGAAAATAATCCAAACTTAAAAAAAAATTCTAGTTCAATTCTTCGAACGTTTAAAGCATGAACCTAGTGATACTTCTTCTCAGTTATACGCATCCTTGCAAGAAATTTGCAAAAGACTAAATAACCACCAACGATTCAAAATATCTACTAAGTTGAATTTAGATGTTTGTGTGTTATTTCGAATTTTAATAACATTTCAGTGAGTTTTTTGAGTTTTTAACATACTGTGGATAATCTATTTTAAACCTTACGTGCGTATATTGTATAAATGGTAGGTACAAGGGCAATAAGTATATGTAATTTTACATTATACACGCTAACTGTGACATTAACTAAACCAGAATTAACGATAATACTATGTTGTGTTATGAACAGAAAGTTTCGGTTGTATGTTGTTTAACTGGCATTCAATTGATTAAACTGGAGGCCTTTATTTTTATATATATAATTAAGTATTCCTGAAGAGGATTCTAAAGAAGTAACATTGGAAAACAAGTGAAATAAATGTATTTTATGTTGTGTTATGCTTTACGTGAAATGGAGGCTTAACAGTGTAAACAAATGGAAATATTAATATGGTTTTACGATGTTCGCTAACTTTTGAAATGAGTTTTCAGTATAATACCGGTACTTTTGAGATATCTATGTATGAACTGGGATTCGTAAAGACATTGCATGGCAGCTTGTGTAGCTTAGTAAATATGGCTAGCTCTGCATATTTGGGTTGGATACGAATGGATTATTTCGTAGTAAGTCAACAGTAAAGTTATTGCAACGCAAGGTTATATAATGCGCTTTATTTCAGAACTATTTAATCTAACAAAGTAATCTAAGGTATCTAATTGTGAAATCATCATTAACTAATCTAATGTACACTAATTCCATGTGAAATATAGATTGCATGACTAATTACAAATGAGTCAGACTGTTCTAGAGATACTAATACGCAATACGAAATCTCGTAGCTTTAATCTGGACAAGTAGATTTGACATGTAACCACCTGTCTGTCTGCGTCACCCTCATGTGCGTGTTGTTGCGTTTACACCTTATACGATAATTTCTGTTTCCATACAGTACCCCTAATATGGACGGACCTCTGACTGCCAGTTGATATCGCCTGTAATTGTCGAGTATTGCGTGGGGGGCTCTCCATAATGATTGCCATAGATGATACCCTTTCCGTGTTCTTGTCGACTGCGGTCCTGGGTCGTCCTCTACGATGCCTGTCACGCGCCCATACTGTCTTCACAAACTTCTTCAATATCTTGAATACGATTGCGTGTGCTCTGTCTGCTCCCTGCAATCACCCTGGGACTACGAATATCACTCATCAGCACAATCTCGATCCGTTAATGAAGGGTTACCTCCATACTGAATCACCTGCAATGACAGAATGGCAAACCATTACTTTTTGCCAAATCCTAGATCAAATAGTCCTTATCTCCGAAACAAACACCTGTAGGTGAAAAATGACTTCACAGTTGAGTTTTTGGGATCGAATTAGCTTAAAACGATGTGTCACATGATGCTCTTTCCTTTTAAATTATCGACATAAATTCAAGGTGGTAGCTTTCAGGATGGCTGTCATGGAGCCCACTCCCCCATCAACGACATCGAGCATTTATTTGGTTTCACATCATTCCGACTTAGGGTGTTTCCAGACTTTTATATCACTCTGAAATTAAAAAGTCTTCTTTAAATTCGTTTTTCTGTTAAGAGTTGAAAATGACAACTTTGAAAATGCTGATAACTTTGTATCCGTTCGTTCTAGGCGGAAAATGGTAAGTAATAGTGACTCAGAAGAAAAAAAAATATGATATTTAATTTTTGTACTCCTGCAGAATTTCTGTATAGGCCACCGTATATGAGATAAATGCGAAAAAAAACTTCTTAAAGACATCATTTTCTTAAACAATTCGTACTAAAAAGTTAAAAATATGTTTATGCATGACAAAAATTAAAAGTATGGGGGGGCGCTCTCATATACAGTTACTTTATAAATTCTTCAATTGGTGCACAGCATGCTTTTCTCTTTAGTCATGCATAAACAAAACAGTTTTTTACTTTTTAGTACGAATTGTTTAAGAAGAGTATGTCTAAAAAGTTTATTATCTTTTTCGATTTATTTCGATGTTAGAATACTTTTTCTCAAGCTAATATTTTGTGATCCAAATTCTAGTGTTCTGCAACAAATCAAACCCAACATTTTTGCAGGCTAGTATTTATTTTAGAATAAAGAAGTCAACAGACTGTTCATTTCAAATACATTTTTCAAGAAACTGCCCCAGAGGAAGTGGACATGGAAAGCCCCAAATGTTAACAAATACGAAATAAGACTACGTTCTATCGAATAACAGGGAAATTCTGCAAGTCGTGTCTGTTCTGAACAGTTTCAAAGTTCCGAGTGATCATAGGATGGTGAGATGTAAGCTGAAACTAAATACTAGACTTGAGATTTAAGAGAAAGAAGCTTATCAGAGGAGAACCGTCAGTTTTAGATCTAGAAAATCTATCGAAAAGCAGACATACATTCGAGATAGAACTAAGCAACATATCCAGTGCCTTGGAAGAGTTAGAAGTTAAAGAAGATATCAATAGCAGAAATCATCCTGATGGACGACGGACGTCCCACAGAAGTCCTATGCGGACCTGCGCAAAAATTCATACCTTTAGCTTCTTTTTCTGACTAATGGATGTCCATGGGATATATCCTGAATTTAGAATGCCCTGTAAACGTGCCGTTGATACTCCCATAATGTGTCCCAAACATGTACTACAGGCATCTCATGAAAACCCATTTTCCAGGCCAAAGAATCCAGCGGCATAACTCGTCGTCCCCATAACTCTCAGATTGGGGCGCCTTTCGGCTATTTGGGTACTATTAATCTTTTTGAAAGATAACTCTCTCTCTCTTTAGCAACATTATCTCCACCTTCTTTTCTAGATGAAGTGTAGTAAGTAGCAGAAGGGGGAAAAGGTTATCAAGTTGAAAATTTCATACGGTACATGCCTTGTTTAAATAAGAACTCTATAAATAGGTTAATAGCAAGCGCAAGTGACAGAGATGTAAATAAACGTTTTAGCAACATCGCAGTTCTCTATCATCGAAGGCTCAAGAAACTGAGGCGAAGAAATGTTTGTCAAGCATGAATCAAAGAAAATGACAGGGGTAGAATCTTCTAACTGAATCATTCCTTTCTCACATCCATCAGTATTAAGTGCTGTTTTTCTGCTATCTCATGAGGTGTATCTCTCCTTTCTATGCTTCTCAATACTTCATCACGGTTCACCATGTGCGCCTTGATCTTCCACACAGCAACATTTCGAAACTTCCTCAGGAAACCTTACCTCCTCCTTCCTTACTGGCTATATGTGTTGTCAACTTCCTTCCCCTTTAGGGAAGTTCCTTATGCAATGGTAATTCTGTTGATTATAAAACAGACTCTGATAAATTTTAGACAAATAATTAATAAAGAACTTTCAGGAACTACCCTACGTATTGCCAACACTGTGGAGATAGAACAAATTAACAAAACTGTAACAAGTTCCATTCAAAAAGCTCTAAAGGGGCACAGTCAAAAAATAAATTATAATCATCTCAGCAGAAGGACTTCCCATGGACATTATACAATTAATAATTAAATACAAAAGACAATTAACCAGAGCCATGCATAGGAGGCCTCTAGAAAATACAAAAAATGAAATAAACAAATTAAAAAAAGAAATTAAAATTAAGATTGGTGCATACAGAGAAGCTAAAAGTATAGAGCATATTTCAACTCTTACTGAAAATTATCATAAAAATGTTAGAGCCTTTTGGAAAACTATTTCTTCCAGCAGAAGACAAAATTCAGGCAAATTATTACCTAACACATTGGACAATTTACCTTATCACTGACCACAAAGACTTCGTTAATCTATTTCATAACAAATTTTCAGAGAAGGCGAAGGAGATGATTACAGAAAATCCAGAAAAATTACAAAAGGAAATAACTAGCACAGCCAGGACAATACGTCAAATAATAAACCACCACATAGATATTACTGATTTGGATAAGCAAGACAGCACAAATGTAAATATTGAGGGACTTTTAAGAGAAATCACTAGCGAAGAAATAGTTGCAGTACTGAAAAAGAAGAAAAACACAGCCCCCGGCCCGGATGACATTCCGTATATCGCTCTTAAAAATGCTCCTATCATCCTTCACAACATTCTCACAGCATTGTACAATGCCTCCATAAGATTAGGATATATCCCACTTTCATGGAAACAGGCCTACACCATTTTTATACCAAAACACAACAAAAGTAAGCTCTCTTCCGAAAACTATCGCCCCATTACACTTGCTAAAATTTGTGAAACCGTTTTGGCCAAAAGATTTAAGTTCCTTTCTTGAAAATTCTGAACTCATTAATAATAACCAAGCAGATTTTCGTGCTCAGATTTCTACGATAGACCAGTTGATCCGTGTTTCCATTGACATTCAAACAGCGCTTAACTCTGGTAAAAGAGCAGCGGCGGTTTTCATGGACCTCACTTCAGCTTTCGACACTGTGTGGCATGACGGCCTGCTTTACAAATTGTATTCATTACAACTACCGACCACTACAATCCGCTGGATTTCAAATTTTCTAAGCAATAGGACCACTCAAATCAAATCTGGGAATGTGTTGTCAGAGAACATCAACATACAAAGAGGAGTCCCGCAAGGTGCGGCTCTGAGCCCACTTTTGTACACAATCTATGTAAATGACACCCCTGCTCCGACACACGCTCATACTAAATTAGGACTCTTTGCGGACGATACGGCCTATTGGACCAGTGCAAAAACCACAACCTCAGCCATAAATAATTTACAGAAAATTACTAAAATATTTGTAAAATGGTGTAAAGCGTGGAAATTACTGCTAAATCAGAATAAGACACAATTTGTAATATTCTATTACTCAGGAAGGGGAACTAGAGTCAAAGAAAAAACAGTTAGCATAAAGAACTCAAGAATTAAACCTCAGAAGGAGGCAAAATACCTGGGGGGTTACTTTTGACCAACGTGTGTCATTCAAAAGACACATTATGGAAAGAAGAAAAATTGCACTCAAAACTTTAGGACTTTTGAAACATTACTTCAACTCAACTCTTCCTCAATACATCAATTATCTATCATCAGACCAATGATTATTTATGGCCGTGAACTATACCATAGTGGAACACCAACAGAAAAAATAAATAAACTGGAAAGATATTGGATTAGATCATCAAAAGAATTTTGGAGGGAAAACAGAGAAGAACTTTACAACAGAATCACAATAACTCCCATAGACCAATATATGAAATTAAGAAAACAAAAAATATATACAATCTGCAATTCACAAAAATTCATCCAGTTTAACCTGCCTCAACAAATGAATATGAGAATTTTCAGACATAACATCTCATACCAAGAATATTACACAATAATTAATAATATGCACAAAACTGAAGAAAATTAATAACTCATCAACACAGCACGGATGCGACGCCTTCAAAACAGTTCATTAGGATAGAGCATATTTCAACAGAAGAAATTAAATTATTTTATTATCTAATCATTTATTTATCTCTGCCAAAAATATAATATACCTTAAAAACTATTCCTATTACATTATATCTTACTGTCAGAACATTTAATATATTGAGAAAGAGATAATGAACCTTAATTAACATCTAGTTGCATTAAATAATGAAAAATTAGCAAAAAAATCCCATTCCTGTGCAATTTGGGCTTTCGAACAATTTTTGTCCTCTTCCAGACCAGTGAAATTAGCAATTTTTTTTTTTTTTTAAGTCTACCCTTTCAAAGGGGTACACCCTTTCTTTGGGGAGGGAATCTATTTCATAAGGGGTTTTCATTTTATTATGGAGGGCTAATGAGAGTGTGGGCTATCCTTTATTCATAAACATAAGTTTGGGCATCACTTTCTTATTCACATTTGATTATCACATACAACACAGACAGTTCTAAATGTTATAGGTATCATCCACAGGAGCTAGGATATCAGATACACAAAGGTGACTTTAGAATTGGTGATTATCTAACACACAATATAATAACAGTTGAGGTGAGAAAGGTAGGAATATAGTGTGAGTTACACAGGTACATAATATAAATTTCAACTAAATGGTGAGGTGATAGATGTATGAAGTGCACTTAGACGAGACAAACACGGTTAGGTAGTTAGACAGACGAATGCTGGCTTATCTTCTGCTTCGGGGCTGCTCGAAGCTGATGTAAGACAGATGAGCCCTTGTTAGTGACAATGATGAAACACTAGTGCTGTGATGGATAAACGTGCGGTGATAAATGATTTGGGCGATATATGGCCAGATCAGGTTTAAGCGGGTCGTTATCTGCGAGGCTATGAGAGAATATGGTCAGTAAGTGCTGTAATGGAGAATAGGTATATTTTGGAGGTGAGTCGTGGATGGCGTCTTGTTGGAAGGTATCTAGAAATAGAGGGTTTCCCTGAGCTATTGCCTTTGTGACGTATTTTTTGCGGAGTGTTTCCAGAAATTCTGTAACTCGAGGAAAGTCCATTCGCTGATATAAGTCTTGAGTTGGAGAAGGAAGTTTGATTCTGTAGGCCAATCTCAGAGCATGTCTTTCGGAAATGGCAAGACGTTCGTATAGGTCATTCGGAGCAGCGATCCAACTGGTGTGTCCGTATGTTAATGCTGGGCGTATGAAAACTTTATATGTTTTGATGACAGTCTGAGTATGTAAGCCCCAGGAGGTGCCAACCAATCTTTTCAGTAAGTTAAGACGTTGTGTAGCCTGTTTGCGAATTTTCTGCATATGCGGTTTCCAAGATAGTTTGGTATCGAATATGACCCCTAGATATGTGGCCTGTGGATGATGTCTGACAGGAGTTTCGTTTACTTTGATCTGAAAAAGATTGGGGTTTCGGCGGATACGAGAGCGACATCGAGGTGGAAGGATGATCAGAGCTTGTGTTTTCTGTGCGTTTATAGTCAGTTTCCATTTTGTGCACCAGTTTGTGAAGGCATTAACAGCAGGTTGTAGGGTTGTGTTGATTGAATGAATAGTGTGGCCAGTGGTGAGGAAGGCTGTGTCATCAGCATACTGATATAGCGATATTTGTGGTGGGAGTTGCGGCATGTCTGAGACATACATGATATATAATAATGGTGAAAGAACAGATCCTTGAGGGACACCACAATGGAGAAAAATAGGATGAGAAAGGGTAGAGTTGATGTTGATGTACGTGAGTCTTGTAGATAAGAAGGACAAAATGAGGCGAATATAAGAGTCAGGAATATTAAAGGAATGAAGCTTGTAGATTAAACCAGCGTGCCAAACTCTATCGAAAGCTTTCTCCAAATCAAAAAGCAGAAGGCAAGAAGGTTTAGAAGTATTGTACTGGGTGGTTATGGCATTCGATAGTCGAAGAAGTTGATCTAGTGTGCTTATTTGGGGACGGAAGCCTGCTTGATGAATGGGTAATAGGTGGTGTTCGTTGAGATGTTCATGAAGTCGGCGGACAAGGATTTTTTCGAAAATTTTACTGAAACAGGATGTTAACTGAATAGGGCGATATGATGAAATGATGCTAGGAGGCTTGTTGGGTTTTATGAAAAGAAGAGTTTTGGAGACTTTCCACTGCTGAGGGTAATATCCTGTTCGGAGTATGAAATTGTATACTGTTGCTAATAGTGTGTGAACAATTTGAGGAGATGATTTGATAAGCTTATATGTTATATTGTCAAATCCTGGAGCTGTGTTTCGTTTCGAATGGATGACTGATTGAATTTCGTTAGAGGTGATTGGTGATGTAAGAAGCGTATCTTCGAGGTGATGATGAATGTTTGGCTGCAAGTGAGGTGGTTGATTAGTGTAGAGATGTTTAATTCTATTGTGAAGTGCTGTGCGGTACGGAGTGATGGTTGGTGTGAAGATGGTTTGGAAAAAATCTGCAAAAGCATTGGCTTTTTCTTCGTCAGTAGTTAGAGGTTGGTCATCTGATATGAGAGGGTAAGTAGTTCGCTGATATTTGCCTGTTAACTGATGAAATTTTGTCCAGAACTTTGTTGGATGACTCAGTGTTGAAAGATGATTGCATGTTTTGATCCATCTGCGTCGTTTGTAGGCGTCAAGGTAGTTTGAGATCATTCGGTTCCAACGTCTGTGCTGTCTTAAAGATTCGGGGTTTCTGGTCTGTATGTAGTCTCTGAAAGCTCTACGAGATGCTGAAATGATGGGCAAATATTGAGGTGGTACTGGTGGTTTGTGAGGTTGACGTGTCTTTAGTGGTATGTTATTTTTGGAAGCTTGATCTATGGTGGATGTAATATTGTCAATGATACTGTATAATTCTCGTTCTGTTTGTGGTTCTCTATGGTCCTGCAATGATTCAGTTATTTCGGTCTGATATGATGTCCAATCTGCGGTGGCGTAGTCAAAATGTTTTATGATTTGATTGTTTTGCTTTTTATTATTTGGTGCTGCGATGTCCAAGAGAATGGGTGCATGATCGCTTCCAAAAGGAGGTAGTACTCTGAGATTGGCTACAGTCAATGAAGAAGAGCTTATAACAACGTCTGGGGAAGTATTTGAGATCGGTCTGGATGGTAATGGAAGATCGTGAAATTTTGCGTTTAGTATAGCATTTACGTACTGTCTAAATTGCTGTTTTTCTGCATTGGATCTACTATGGAAATTTATATCGGCCATGATGAGATAGTGTCGGAAATGGTTGTCAATATATTGAAAAAATTCATATGGAATTGGATGACCGGGACGGATATAGATAGTACAGAAAGTAATGGCTCTAGCTTTTGAATAGACTGTGACTATGGAGTGTTCTGGAAGATGAAGTTGAGGAGGCAATGCGTGAGATCGTGTTGGAATCGTGCTATAGTAGCCTATTGCTGTACCTCCTTGAGCTCGAACTATGTGTTGTGGGCAATCGGAACGGATGAGTGCGTATCTTGGTATTCTGATTGAATGTCGAGGTGTCAGGAAGGTTTCATTAAGTGCAAAAGCTGTGACATGTTCTTCTCGAAGGAGCTGTTCAAAAACTGATTTATGTGTTTGAAGTGATCTGATATTGACGAATAAGAAAGTTAATACTACACTCATGATTTTAATGTCCATTGTCGGGTGCATTTTCAATAGGTTTGACACTGAAGTGAGCATAAGGACCAGAGTACGTAGCATTTAGATGAACTCCAAAAATTGATTTCCCGGCAATGGTGATTTGAGTGAGGATGTGGTTTCGCTGAAAGGGATGAATGTTCTGAAGTACTACGGTGATGAAACGAAGGAGATCTTCAATGGTAATTGGGTGTTTCAAGGAGTTATCAGGTGCAGTAGATTTATCTGTGGTTCTGATTGGTACGGTTAATTCTGGTTTGTCTGGAAGAGGTGCAGGTCTTTGTTGGCATTTATAGCTGTATGTCGGATGGTTCTGATTACATGTAAAACAGGATGGTGGTTTCTGTAAGTTTGTGCAGTTTGAAGTTGAGTGATTTTCCTTGCAGTGTCCACAGATCGGTGTGTTAGGGCAGTCTTTAGTCTGGTGCTGGTTATATGTTTGACAGCGTTCACAACGGATAGCTACAGGTGAAGGTGTTTTAGGTGGCTCGACTCTATAGATGCGTCTGTAGATAGGTGCTCCATTTAAAAGAAGATCATCAATTGTGTCCTGAGAGTCTGATAGGATGCGAACTAAATATGTAGGTCCAGTTGAACAGCGAATACGTATGCAACGTTTGATCTCAAATCCTTCGTAACGTAATTCGTCTGTGATTTCCTCATCTGTGTAATCAGGTGTTACTCCTTTGATGACTACAGAAAGCGTTGGTGTTTTTCGTGGAGGAGGTGGTTGCTTTTTTGATGATGGATTTAGTGGTTGGATATTGGCTTTTGGTCCGAAGATTTCATATGAGACTTTGTTTCTGATTTTGAGAGCAACCTGCTGATCTATTGATTGTATGATGATTCCGTTTTTGGTGAAGATAATCTGATGAATATCTGCGCGTGGAAGGTACTTCTGGAGTTGATGTAAGACTTGATTTGGCGTTTTGAATTTAGGATCTGTATTAACAAGAAGAAAGCTGTAGATTGTTGGTGAAGAAACATTTGAAGTTGAATTTCGTCTTGATGATGAAGCAGTTTGTTGTTCAGTTTCCATAGAAATAGATTCATTAGAAGCAGTGTCTACAGGTGATCGAGATCGTGAGCGAGATTGAGAGCGTGGCTCTTTTGGTTTTGGAGAGAGAGAAGTATCACTGCGTCTTTTCATAGATGATGCTTGGTCTTTTCCAAGGATGGAACCCTTGTTCCCCTTCGGGCCCAAAGGGGTCCTCCCGGAATTTGATTGTCTCTGCATCCCTGGGGCCGAAGCCCAGAACGAAAGAAAACTCAGTCAAAATAGTGCAGTGTAAAGTCCAATAAATGAACAATGAAAAAGCGAGATGATCAGTCTGGGTGCAATGACTGCTTTTCTCAATCTAACTTCTCCCTCCGGCACTGAAAAATGCCGTCAGACCTAGTGAGACCGTACACTTGCTTTTCTCTCCTGTGCGTATTGCAACACAAGGTCATCGGTGGCAAGCTAACGAACCCCAGCTAGGCTAGGTTAAGTTATGATTAGCAATTATGACAAGCAAATGTAAGAGCAATTTTGCTTTGGAGTTTTCCCTGGGTTGGGTTTCCTGGCTGCGTGTTTCGTAAGATAAAAGAAGCTTTAACATATCTGAAGAAAAACTGTGGAACAAATCATTTAATCAATTCACCATAATACATTAACACAATGAATACCGTGCAGTCTTTTGATAACTTACTCAAGTTCCAGGCTATTTTTCCTGCTGCCATCTATTGAGCACAATTCAAACTGCCAATATAAACAAACAGCGATAAATCACATAAAATGCTATTTAAACGTTAAAATCTTCAAATAAACGGGTTTTAAGAAACTTTAAACTTCTTTTCTTCGCTCTAAACATAATAAAATCTATAAATACCAATTAAATAACAAACCATAAAAACGCATTCTCGAATAAGACCTACACATAACATTCTCCTTACCTTACTTACATAATGGGAAAACGAGATTTAAAGACCGGGAAGATGTAACATCGTGCTGTTGTGTGTGCAGATGGCGTTCCCGACGTACTGCTGACGTCATGTAGGTGTCATCATGCAAATCAGGACTGAATATCTTACCTTGAGGCATCGCATATACGGTAACAATTTTACAGATCCAATTTACGGTTTATGGAAACAGGGTGTAGGAAATATACCTATTCGAATCGCATTGCATAGTGTCACCTTCTGCTTTGACGTTGGTACTGTATTTTCTCACTGTATTGCGTATCGTATTTAATTTTAATCATGAATGTGTAAGTTTTCTAAAATATATAAATGTGTTATCAGTCACGCGGGTTCACTATTTGTACTGTATAGTACATAATCTTGGCCAGCATTGCTAATATATGCATATGCCGAGTCATTAATATTAGTTTAGGTTATTTCAAGTGCCAGTGCAAACAGATTAGGTTAAGGTTTATATCATTACCTGTAAAAGACATACACGCAACTACACTATAACAGTTTCTGCCTCTCCGTATATTTCTAGTATCTACTATCATTCAAGTAAAAATTAACACCAGTATAATAACCCCATAACAGCGTTACCATATCATTTTTTTTACCAGTTTAAGACAACTGCAGA